>CAWUFW010019664.1:0-178006 GCA_963921515.1 Calotriton arnoldi
GGACTTAGAATCGGACATGATCGGGCGGTATTTTTGGGGTTTTCCGCCGCGGGCGGTGTTCGCTTCGCAGCATCGTAATTGCTCGGTCGGTATTCAGACGGTGTAGGCGGGCGGATTTTTACCGCTATGGTGGATTTTTTACCGCCCGGTATCGTAATGGACACCTAAGTGAGCTATTGCTCAGAGTCACATGGTGCTGAGCTGAGCTGCCGCCGGTGATCGAACCGTGAGCCTGAGCTCCGGAGTCAGCCGCTCTAGCTGCTGCGCCACACCTCTCCCATAAAAATTGTCTTTTAGACGCAAGGAGTCCGGAATTGTCAAAGAGAGGTAAGGTACATGCCTCTCTCTTCTCCCTTTCTCACCTTTGCATCCAGAAATCCCAGGCTAGACCCACTTTTGTCTGGTACACAGGCAAGCGGGACATGCCCCCGAGTAAATGTCACTGCTAAAAACTCCATTCACAGGTGCCCCCAGCCCTGCAGGGCGGCTTCTGCTGGCAGGAATGGATAATTCCGTTACAACAATACAGTGCAGAAAAGAATGCAGAAGACCAATTCCAGGTTAAAGCCGAGCGTTTATTATTGAAAGTGGCTGCATTTTCATATCCTGTCGCGTTTCAGCTGTTAGGCCTTGTTTACAGGTGAGTAAGTCTGCAATCATGGAATACAGGTGCCTAAATCCATACTGTCACGTGATCCTGCAACAGTCCTATACATCCCAAGGTGCACCAGTTATGTTACCAAATGTTCGTACTGTGGTGCAATATTAATGCATATATATATATATATATATATATATATATATTCACTGAAAAAACCATAGGTTTTAGGGACAGTTATAGTTAGTTGGACATTGCACTCGTACAAAACCCGTGAAATTCCCCCGTTATAGTTAGTTCAGGTAACTATAACTCGTGCCCCACAATGCACTGCTGATGACGTCACATATTACATCACTCATGACATGGTCAGTGACATCACTGATGACATCACTGATGACATCTCAAATGACATCACTGATGACATCATGCAGTGACTGTGTGTTTCTATAAAGTTTATATATGTTAATATATATGCCAAGGTGTATTGAATAATGAGTGGGTGTATAAGTGTGTGGATGGATGATTTAGTAGGTGCGTGACTGACTCTATAAGTGAGTGATTAAACGTATCTTACTAAATGAATGGGTTAGTGACTAAACTGTGTGAATGTCTTTATCCGTCTGTCTGTTGGTGTGTAAGTGGCTGCATGGGTTTGTAAATAGCTACATGAGTGTCTATATGAGTTATTGATTGGTTGTTTGAGTATCTGTATGGGTGCCTGATTGTTTGTGTGGGTGGGGTGTGTGTGACTCTGTGCATAGATGTGTGAGTGGGTGATTCACTTGGTGCATGGTTTCAAGAGTGCATCTGTGATGGACTGTATGGGTGGGTGAGTGTGTGTATGGGTGTGTTAGTGAGTGAATGTATGTCCCAGTGGTACATGTGTGAGTAACTACATATGTGAAAGGCAGTATATATGTGTGTTGGAGTATATAAATAGCTATAAGCGAGAGTGTGTGATTGTGAGAGTGACTGTATGGATGAGTGTGTGCTTGTATCAGATTGTATAAGAGCGTAAGAATGTGCTAGTATTTGTATGAGTAAGTGAGCTGGTGTGTATAACTGTATAGGTGAGTAAATGGGTGGGTGCTTAATTTTTTGCATGACTGACTAGGTGTGTGAGTACCTCTATGGATGAGTGGCGGTGTGTGAGTGTTTATATAGGTGTATGAGTGCATATAATAGTCCTGTACTGAGTGACTATAAGTATGAGTGACTGTACGGGTGAGTGAGTAGATGTGTGTGTGTAGACCTAAGAATCAGTGAGTGTGTATATAGTAATTGGTGTTGGAGTGTCTATGGTTTTGACAATGGCAGTCTGTAATTTACAGTGGGTGTATCAAAAGTTATATTAGGGTGTGAGAAGATGCATCAAATTATCACATGGATGATGTCATCAGTGATGTCATCAGTGATGTCATTTGAGATGTCATCAGTGATGTCACTGACCATGTCATGAGTGATGTAATATGTGACATCATCAGCAGTGCATTGCGGGGGCGCGAGTTATAGTTACCTGAACTAACTATAACGGGGGAATTTCACGGGTTTTGTACGAGTGCAATGTCCAACTAACTATAACTGTCCCTAAAACCTATGGTTTTTTCAGTGAATTTGTAAGGTTTTTTAAATGCTAATTTCTAACTATAACGTGCCTGAAACCTATGGTTTTTTCAGTGAATTTGTAAGGTTTTTTAAATGCTAATTCCTAACTATAACATGTCTGAAACCTATGGTTTTTTTCAGTGAATTTCAAAGGTTTTGTAAATGACAATTTTTAAATGTATTAATTGTTACATTTATTTTTTTGATACTGATTTACTACATTTTTTTAAACTATTTATTTTTACATATTTTATTTTTTAAATTACATTGTAATTACATTATACATTACATTACAAAATATACTTTCTCAGAATGAATTACTTTAGTTTAAATACTTTGCAAATAGGCAATAGACTTTTAAGTACAGTAGTTACAGTTGTTGCAATGGGCAACACAATTTCAAACACAATGCAACATTGAGCTCAATGTGAATTTCTAGTTAAATGCAATTAGTTACTTTATGGATTACTTTTCTAACCACAGGACTGGATCCTAGATTCAGTCCTGGGACATCTCCTGTAAACAGTTGAGTAAAAGCATTTTGGTTACAGTAGTGATTTTTAAGGAATATTATTCTATTTTAAAAGTTGACACTTAGAAACGTTTTCACATAGAATCACCAATGTTATCCTATGGGAGGAAATTCACTTAGCAGGTAAGTAGTGTTATCGTTACTTTTTCTTACTCAGTGGTGGATCCTGGATCCAGCACTGGTGCATCTCCTGTAAACAGTTGAAAGAATGCGTTTAAGTCATACAGGCGATTTTTAAGGAATATTTGTAGTTTGTGAAAATCGACACAAACTTTTCTGCTGAAAACCAGACAATGGATTCCTATGGAAGGAAATACAAGTTACTGGTAAATACGGTTAGAATTACTTTTCAGGGTCAGTGCTGGGCTAAAAGATGCAGCACTGGGTTCTCTCCTGATAACAGGTGAGTAAATCGGACTTCGTAGTTCGGCTGATTTTAGAGGAATATTATAAAATTCCAAAACTCCACACTTAGAAGAATTTCCAAGTGAAACCAGTCAATGTTAGCCTATGGAAGGAAATTCAAGTTACTGGTAAGTACAGTTAGAATTACTTTTCAAGGTCAGTGCTGGGCTAAAAGATGCAGCACTGGGTTCTCTCCTGATAACAGGTGAGTAAATCGGAATTCGTCGTTCGGCTGATTTTAGAGGAATATTATAAAGTTCCAAAACTCCACACTTAGAAGAATTTCCAAGTGGAACCAGTCAATGATAGCCTATGGAAGGAAATGCAAGTTACTGGTAAGTACGGTTAGAATTACTTTTCAAGGTCAGTGCTGGGCTAAAAGATGCAGCACAGGGTTCTCTCCTGATAACAGGTGAGTAAATCGGAATTCGTAGTTCGGCTGATTTTAGAGGAATATTATAAAGTTCCAAAACTCCACACTTAGAAGAATTTCCAAGTGAAACCAGTCAATGTTAGCCTATGGAAGGAAATTCAAGTTACTGGTAAGTACGATTAGAATTACTTTTCAAGGTCAGTGCTGGGCTAAAAGATGCAGCACAGGGTTCTCTCCTGATAACAGGTGAGTAAATCGGAATTCGTCTTTCGGCTGATTTTAGAGGAATATTTGCACAATGGTGAAGGGAGGGGGCGGGCCTGAGGTGACATCTGTGCAAACGCGCCCCGTGGCGCGTTTTAAGTTGGGGGATTAAGTCCAAGTAGCCCACCCTGTACCTCCAGTATGCGTCAGGGAGCTGCGTTGCAGAGAGGTGTTCAGAGGCCATGCCCCTTTTTGCACCTCTCTGCAATGCAGCTCTGTGGTGCTTTCTGGACGTACCTGGTGGGCTAGTTTGCCCCCAGGGACCCTCAGGATTGAAGGGGATTTAATTCCCCATCTTAAAACGCACCACGGGGCCTGTTTGCACACATGTCACCTGAAGCCCCGCCCCCTCCCTTCACCACTGTGCAAATGCGCCGCGTGGCGCGTTTTAAGTTGGGGGATTAAGTCCCCTTGAATCCTGAGGGTCCCTGGAGTCCAACTAGCCCACCATGTACCTCCAAAAGCGCCACAGAGCTGCGTTGCAGAGAGGTGTAAAAGGGGCGTGGCCTCTGTACACCTCTCTGCAACGCAGCTCCCTGGTGCATACTGGAGGTTCCTGGTGGGCTAGTTGGCCCCAAGGACCCCCAGTATTCAAGGGGAATTCGTTCCCCATCTGCAAACGCGCCAGTGGGCGCGTTTGCAGAGTGCTCCAAGGAGGGGGCGTGGCCTCCGGCGCGATGCCGGTATTTTTGTTTATTTGTTTTTTAAGAAGGGGGCTGTGTGGCCCCCCTTCTTTTTCTAATTTTTTGGCCCTGGGGACCCCATCCCCCAGGGCCTGCCCCCTAATATTTTGTTTAAAAAAAAAAAATTGGAAGGGGGCCGCGTGGCCCCCCTCCCCAGGCCTTAATCGGCCCTGGGGACCCCATCCCCGGGGCATGGCCTTCTTTTTTTTTTTAAATAAAACTTATGGAGGGGGGCTGCGTTGCCCCCCTCCTCAGGCCTTAATCGACCCCGGGGACCCCATCCCCCGGGGCCGGCCTTTGTTTTTTTTTTTAAATAACATTTGGGGAGGGGGGCCGCATGGCCCCCCTCTCGGGCCACTACTTGCCCCGGGGACCCCATCCCCCGGGGCTGGCCCTATCCTTTGGGGTCTGTGGGGGGACCCCAACTCCCCCACGGACCCTGCCGGCTCCCCGCCTCCTGCGGGAGCCGGCATTGCTTTTCCACATGGGGAGCTGCTAAGATGCAGCTCCCCGTGTGGAAAAGCAATGTGCTTTGAATTTTGGAAGAGAGAGCAGGTTTCCTGCTCTCTCTTCCAAAATTCAAAGCAGTTTGCAATGACAGGACGGGAGCCGCGAGGCTCCCGTCCTGTCATTGCAAACTACAGTGTCCCGGGGGTAGGCACCCCGGGACACTGCAGGAGCCGGCCCTGGGGGGTGGTGGTCCCCAGGGCCATGGAGGGCTCCAGGAGGGGGGCCGCGCGGCCCCCCTCCCACCATCTGCAAAGCCCCGGGGAGGTGGTGGTCCCCGGGGCTTCGGGGGTCCGAAACAGACCCCCACATTTATTTTCTAAGTGCCCCGGGGAGGTGGCGGTCCCCGGGGCGTGTAGGGGGGCTGGAGCCCCCCCACACATGTTATTAAAAATAAAAAAAAGAAGCCCCGGGGGGTGGTGGTCCCCGGGGCTGCGGGAGGGCAGAGTGCCCTCCTGCACCATTTTGTATTTAAAGCCCCGGGGGGTGGCGGTCCCCGGGGCTTGGGGGGGCCTTAGAGCAGTGCTTAATTTGTGCCGGTGCTTTCCGGTGCTTAGCACCGGCACTTATTTCTCAGGGCCGGGTCCTCACGTGATATTGAATTAATTAAGTTCACACGGGTCTCCCCGGTGAACAGCTGATAATTGAATGTGACTGTCACTGTGCGCTAAAATATTTCGAATTGGACACTGTTTAAATGTCCCAGTTCTTTATTTTTCTAGAACATGGAACTTGAAAAGCCGAGCACAGGGCGTGAAATGCTGCGAACAGCATATAGTCCGTTTTTAAACCATGCATGCTGGGTTCAGCCAAGCGATCGCCCAGGTCTGCCGAGACAAGAGGGTTTTTCTGGAACTTTCTTTCCCCTCAACTGCTGGCTCAGGACAGGTGCTGGGTCCACACAACGCAAGGGCGGGCATTGAGAGCGCGCAGGAAGCATCCGGTGGTGGAGCTTAAGGTTGTCCTGCATGGTGCGAGCTCCGGAAAGATGAAAGTGTGGCCACTGCCTATCCGGCCACATGGTGGGGGCACTAACGCCAATGATCCCTAAGGGGGCCGCCTGGCAGTGGAGCTGGGACAGCAGCGCAGCTGAAGCTGCTGTGAATGCAGCCTGCAAAACCGTCCCCAGGGCCAGACCAGGCTTCGCCATTGCTGCTCCGAGAGGAGACGTGCCCCAGCACAGGCCACGCATGAATTGGGTAGATAATCACTCCTCGGGTGCAGGCAAGTCTGTCCTCATTTTGTTTTCACCTGCGGCCCCGCCCACCCCAGCATACTGCGCAGCCTCAGCCTAAACTGCCACAGAAGACGCAAGCAGCACGTAGCGCAGCAGGCAGGCCACAGAGTAATTCAAACTAAAAAGCAGTAAGTAATGTACGTTACTACGAAATGTGCAGCCTGTGGTTCCGGTAATGTGACTCTCTACTAGTTCAGTCTGCTGCTGAAGGCGTGACTGACTCTCCTCTGGTGATCAACCGTGTGCATCTGTGGTGAATACTTGTTAAAGAACAAAACGCATCTTAATGCGGCAATGTCTTAAAAAGATATCATATAACTATCTGTGCCTGCAGAAATACTTTGTGAGCTGACGGTTTTGCAGGGTCAGACGAGTCTACTCTATGCAACATGTGCAGGTAGTGAGAAAACAATGACGCATCCTTACAGCCTGCTCTTGCCAGGGGGAAAACCAGGCAAAATTTAGAATATACACCTAACGGGCATGTGAACGTGCCACATGTTCTCTGAAGCATCACTAGGCAAGAGCCGCTAAACTGTTTGTCAGTTTTGGTAAACAAAAAAAAAACATAAATGCAAAGGGCAAACATTACAACGACTTGCTTCACATTGGACTTGAGGTGTTAGTTTGAGCTGCTCTTCACCCCATGTGTGAACCTTGACAGTATTTGAATTGCCATACTAATAAAGAATCTGGGCTGTGGCTCAAAGTTAGGCTTGTGTGATTTTTGACACCTCCTTGCACTTTGAGTTCTCCACAAATGCTGCGCTTTCTTTCAAAGGCGGGAACCGCCATCCTTTGATATGCATCGCTTAAATGTAGTGCTTTATGTGAGAGAGGTGGGTGCAGGACTCAGCTTCTCCACTGTGAGCTTAAGAAATTGTGGCTTTCGTCACGGAGAAGTAGAAATAACCACCTGTGAATTAGATTGCATGGATGGGGGAACTTTCTTTCAGACATGTGAGTTGCTAGCTACATTTCCAAGAGTAAAATACCGACCGTTTGTTGTTGTTTTAAGAGTCTGCAAAGACCCAGATGTGATACTGAATAGGACTTTAAACAAAATTGTTTTCATTGATTTGTAACTTGACTCTTGTCTTTTATTACTTAATTATTAGTCAAGGATACTTAACTCAGCACTTAACTCTTCTAAAAGTGTTTTCTAGTTATATTTGCTTGTTAAAGTATGGACAGATAAGGGCTAAGAACACCAGCTTTAGGAGATTGTTTATTTTTGTACCAACCAGGATATTAAATACCATTGATACCATTAGAAAACCGTCGGGTGGCAACCCTAGAAAGTGCAGCAAATGTGTCACTACATTTGGGGTGGAGGTTTGGAGAGTGGGGGGTATATGCTCACATCTCAACAACCATGGGCAGAGTCCGTTGAATTTTGTGCTTTATTAGTTCAAAAGGCAGTGTAGAAGCCTCTCGAATGGAGTTGAATGTCTTACTTCATTTTGAAATAGGTGGCAATGGCATTTTCTGTCTCACAGCCTGATCGTATAATAAAATTATTTCTTTGAAGCATGAGAGCCCGATCCTCCATCAAAGCCTAATCCCGATGGTATAACTGACACTATTATCTTTTATTAGGAATACCTATTGTGATGGCACAAAACATCTTTTGATGGCATTGGCAAAAACCCTTAACACATTTAAAGAATCGCTATTGTGTGTCTTGGACAGCACAGCTATGCATTCACCAGACATGCCAAGAACGATACAGCCCTATCACCCATTAATTTTACATAATTATTTACTGTATATTTAATAAAGCAGAGTTGTACTCTTTTCTTGTTCTCCCTCAGTATCTCCTTTTCTTTCTTTCCTTCACACCTCACTCTTTTCCTTGTCTCCATTCTTCCTTCACTTTCTGCCCTACGTCCGCTGTTCGTCACTTTCTACCCCACGTCTGCGTTTCTCCACCTCCCCTCATTAACTGCTTTTCACCTTCTCATCTTTCCCTTCCACTCTCCTTTTATACGCTCCCCTTTGTCTGCTCTTCTCCCCTTGCCTTTCTCCTCTTTCCACTTTTCATTCTCATTATGTTCCTTTACAATCTTGCACAGTTGTTGCAATGGGCAACACAATTTCAATCTTGCACAGTCTCTGCGTTTCCCATTTCTCTTCACATTCTATGTGTACCTTTGTATCCATCGTTGCCTTCAGACCTCTCCTCCTTCCTAACTCTCCCTTTAATGTTTTTCTTTCTTACACATATCTCTTCATATCCACTCCAGGAATCCGTGTTTGATCTCAGGGTCATATATTTAAATCTTAGTGTGGTCACTCAGTCTTTCATCTGGCTAAGGTCGATAAAATTAGTGCCATTGAGTTGAATAACCTTTTCAATTTGGTGTCAAGGCCCCTCTTGTGAATATGTGCTGTACAAGCATACTTGGTGTGTTAAGGACAGAAATGTATTTTAATATTTTGTTTTCAAATTTCTTTGCAATATTACTGTCATTATTCCCTGTGTCCCTTCCTTGACCCAGTACCTTTCATACTCATACCCATTCCCCTGACCACCTTATTTTCCTTCATCTCCTCTTTTTCCTTTCTGTTTTCTTTTCATCAGCCTCTCCAGCTACACCTCCTTTCTTCTTTCTATTCTTGTTTCCTTACATCCTCCTTCATTCCCAAGCCTTTCTCCTTTGGTGCCTTTCTTCCATCTTCCTCTATTTGTTCCTCACTTTCATTTTTTCTGCTTTTTCCTTCATCCCTTCTTTAATTTCTTCCTGTCTTATCCTCAACCCTTCCTTCTGCTTTTCTTTTTTCTTTCTATTCATCTATCACACATTGTTCACTTAATTTCTCCCTCTATCCCTTCATTTCTGCTTTTCACATTCTTTTCTTATTTCCTCCTTCTTTCATCCATTACTTATCTATTTCCTCACTTCAGCACTCCCCTTCCTTCTTACATTTGTTGCTTCCGTCATTCATGGATTCCTTCCTTCATCTCTTCCTTTTTTAAACAGCACAGTACAAGCACATTCTCTTTTGTTTGCAAAGCTGCCTCAAGTCCTCAAGTGACCTTTCCTAAAGCTGCATTTTGAGATGTACACAAATTCTCTCATTTGAGTTCACTTTTGAGTTGTTTTCATAGACTTTCCATAGGTTATATGATGTTATATTGATTTGTAGAGCATACTAATCACCCAAGAGGGTATCCAGGAGCTTGGGCAGGTGTGTAGGTGTGAGGTCCCTGAGGTGCTTGTATGAAGAGCCATGTCTTCAGCTTCTTGCAGAACTCAAGAAGTGAGGAGGTGGGTCTTATGTGTTAAGGCTCGTGGTGTGGGTGGAGCCGATAGAGGAAGTGGGTGGGGCCAGTAGAAGAAGTAGGCGGAGCCGGGGAAGTGGGTGGAGCCTCCTAAAAAATGTGAGCACCTGCACTTAATATTTTACAAATTAAGTCCTTGTGGGACCCCCTGAGCAGACCTAGGGGGTCAGGGTGTTTCTACCCTGCCCCCTTTTTGCACTTTGCGCACTTGTTTCTGTCCCTCGGTTCTACCGAGGGACAAAATGGCTGCCAACACTTCCTGATTTGGAGTGTTGACAGCCAATTAGCATGCAGCTCGTGATCGGGAGGGTACGCGGACCCTACTCGGCCATAGATATATATGTGATTTTATTTGTGATTTTCTCAGAAACTACTGAACGGATTTACACCATTTAAGCAAAAGGCACGACACTGAACCAAGGGCTACCTCTTTGCCAAATTTGGTGTAATTCCGTTCAGCAGTTCGAGGCTGTAGCTGCGACTAAATGTTCCTATGGAAAAATGAATGGGGAAAACGCGTTTTGGGACCCCCTTTTTCTCGGCCCCCACTTGACGAATCACCCCGAGACTTTCAGGATAGGAGCGGACCGGAGCGCCCCAACAAGTTGGAAACTTTCGCAAAGATTCGTCAACCGGCGCCAACGTTATTTCAAATAGAATGTTGCGGATTTCCTATGGAAAATAGGTCCTAACTATAACTATCTACTGGCGACCGCCAGTAGATAATATTTTTTTGTTTGTTTTGTTTCGGGGAACGGCGTGAGCAAGGGGACGCGTAACTGGTATTAAAAACTTTACACTTGGAACGACCTGAGAGAGCGTATTTACTTGGACTGTATAATATATATATATATATATATATATATATATATATATATATATATATATACACACATATATATATGCACATATATATTTATATATTTATATATATATATATATACAGAATTTAGACAGACTCCAGCACGCTCGGATTCGCTGTGAATACGGGTTTATTTGGCAGTCGTCAGTAGGTAGTTATAGTTTGGACCTAGTTTCCATAGGAAAGTGTTTTTTGACTTGCCTATATCTTTAGCTCTATTTGACGAATCTTCACAAAATTATCCCAAAAAAGTATTGATATGAGTCTTGTTGTACGTGAAAAGTTTCAGGGTGATCCGTGAAGTAGGGGCTGAAAAAAGTGGGGGTAAAAAAATGAGTTTCCCATGATATTTTCCATAGAGATTT
Source organism: Calotriton arnoldi (assembly GCA_963921515.1). Classification (NCBI taxonomy): domain Eukaryota; kingdom Metazoa; phylum Chordata; class Amphibia; order Caudata; family Salamandridae; genus Calotriton; species Calotriton arnoldi. Next base: position 10,721 of record CAWUFW010019664.1, read on the forward strand.
TAGACACCTACAGCCTGAACCGCTGGACGGAATTACACCTAATTTGGCAAAAAGGTAGCTTTTGGTCCAGAAAGCATGCTTTTTGTTATTTGCTGTAAATCCATTCTGTAGTTTTAGAGATGTTAAAGGAAATGCAAATTTATATTTCTAGAGTTGCGACTATTTTGCAACTAATGTTTGACAATTCGTGATTGCACGCACCAATAAGAAAGCCATGATTGGCTGGCAGCAACCTGAGCAAAAAGTTGCCGCCACCATTTAAATTTATGGGCACAGTTCCCGGGGCTAAACAGAAATGGCAAAAACTGGTATAAGGATTCAGTTTGGATGTACCCTAGCCCCATACGTGGGATAGGGGTCTTTCTGGGGCACAATGTGGACAGAAAATGTTATAGAAGAGGTATTTCCACCCCACATGTGATATTAGCACATTCACCATGAGGCTCATCGTGGACCACCCGTGTAATGTCGTGACGAATTCGTGAATATAAAATTAAAAATAGCACACTCACAGAGACTCTTTTGCAGTCACTCACAGACCCACTGAGACAATCATGCACCCACTCACAAACCCACACACACTCACGTACCCAGACACTCACACACCCACTCACAGACCCACTGAGACACTGATGCACTTACTCACACACCCACTGAGATACTGATGCACCCACCACAGACTCACTCATGCCCCATTCACAGACCCAGTGTGATACTCATGCACCCACTCACAAAGCCACTCACACACACTCAGAGACTCATGCACCCACTCCCAGAGCTTGTCAGACACCCATGCACTCTCTCACTGACCTACTCAGACACTGAGGCACCCACTCAAAGACCCAGTCAGACACTTATGTGCCCACTCACAGACCTAGTCAGAGAATCCCAGACCCACTGACACACTGCTGCACCCACCCATAGACCCACTGAGACACTTATGCACCCACTCACATACCCACTTAGAGACTCATGCACCCACTGGCAGACCTACTGAGTTACTCATGCACCCACTCAAAGAGCCACTTAAAGACTCATGCACCCACTCACACACCTACTTAGGTACTCATGAACCCAATCATAAACTCACTCAGTGACTCTGGCACCCATTCACATACCCACTGTGATACTCCTGCACCCACTCACAGACCCACTAAGACACCTATGCACCCAACCACAGATCCACTCAGACACTCATGCACCCATTCACAGACCCACTCAGACACTTTGCACTCACTAACAGACCCACAGAGTTATTCATGCACCCACTCTAAAAGCTACTAAGACACTCATGCAGCAACTCACAAACCCACTCAGACACTCTTGCACCCACTTATAGACACACCCAGAGACTCATGCATCTACTCACTGACCCTCTCAGACACTCCTGTACTCACTCACAAACCTACTCAGACACTGATGAACCCACTTAGAGACCCAGTCAGACACTTATGCACCCACTCACAGACATACTCAGATACTGATGCACCCAGTGACAGACCCACTGAAACACTCATGCACCCACTCACAGACCCACACAGACACTTATGTACCCATTCACAGACCTACTCTGACACCCATGTACTCACTTACTGGCCCAGTCAGACACTCACGCACCCACTCACAGACCCACTGAGACATTCATGCACCCAGTCAGAGGCCCAGTCAGACACTCACACACCCACTGGAAGATGTACTCAGACACTCATGCAGCCACTCACAGACCCACTCAGACACTCTCCCAGTCACAAACATACTCAGATACTCTCACACCCACTCACAGACTCACTCAGATACTCATGCACACACTGAGAGACCCACTTAGACACTCACGCACCCACTAACAGACCCACTCAGAGACTCATGCACCTATTCACAGACCCACTCAGACACTAAGGCACCTACTCACAGACCCATACAGCTGCTCACACACCCACTCACTGACCTATAAAGCCACTCACACACCCAGTCTCAAAGGTTACAGGTTCTAGTTAGGAAATAACATTTAAAAAATCTTAAAAAAAATCTTAGAAATTCACTGAAAAAATCAAAGGTTACAGGGATGTTATAGTTAGGAAATAATATTAAAAAACCTTAGCAATTCACTGTAAAAAAACAAATATTTACTCGTACAAAACCATTGAAATTCAGCAGTTGTATTTACCTGAGCTAACTTTAACTTTAGCCCCTGCAATGCACTGTTTATCACCTCACATATTACGTCACTCATGACAGGGTCAGTAACATCACTGATGAAATCTCAAATGACATCACTGAAGACATCATCCACAGAACCACTCACACACCTACTCATACCCCATATAACCTTTCATACACCCACTCACATAACCACTCACATACCAATTGATAGACCCATACAACCACTCGCACACCCACTCACTCAACCATAGAGCCACTGACACACCCACCCACCCACTCACTCATTCACACACTCACTCACCTATGCAAGCACTGACACAGCCACTCACTTACCCATACAGCTACAAACACAATCAGCCACTTACCCATTCAACCAATCACACAGCTACTCACTTACCCTTACAACCTCTTAACATAGCCATACATCAGCCCATATAACTGCTCATGTACCAACTCACACATCCATGCAACCATTTACATACCTGCACTCTCACCTATACATACACTCACACAGACATTGACTCTCCAATACAGCTACTCACACACCAGCTTACTTAACCAAACACTCTCTCAAACAGCCAAACACTAACCTATACAGCTACTCATACTGCCACTCAACACACCTGTTTAGAGCCACTGACACAGCCACTCACTCATTCAGCCACTCACACACCCACTCATCCACCCATAGAGCACTTGCACAGCCACTCACCCACCCATACAGCCACTCACACATTCACTCACGCACGCATACAGCTACATACACACCCACACATCTACCCATACAGCCACTCACTCACCCATACAGCTACTTTCACACCCATATATCCACCCATACAGCCACTCACACAGTCACTCACTCTCCCATACAGCTACTCACAAACACTCAGTCACCAAAGCAGCCACTCACACACCCACTCACTCAGCCATACAGCAACTCACACACCCACTTATTCACCCATACACACACTCACACACCCATACAGTCAATCACACACAGATTTAGACGGTCTCACAGCCACACAGTACAGAAAGAATAGAAATTTAACTGATGTAGTAGCTTACTATATATCTTTACATGTCAGAAAGATTTACAAAACACTTTCACTCACTGGATGATGTCATCAGTAATGTCATCAGTGATGTCATCAGTGATGTCATTTGAGATGCCATCAGTGAGTTCATCAGTGATGTCACTGACCCTGTCATGAATGATGCAATATGTGAAGTCAAAAGCAGTGCATTATGAGGGCGTAAGTTATAGTTAGCTCAGGCATCTATAAATGCTGAATATATATATAGGTATATGTATTTTACCTACTGGCAGTCACCAGTAGGTAGTTATAGTTAGGACCATGTTTCCATTAAAAAAGTGTTTTTTGACTTGCCTATATTCTTGGCGTCGTTTGACGAATCTTCACAAACGTTTCTAAAAAAAGTGCCCTGATAAATCTTGTTGTGCTTGGAACGTTTTGGGGTGATCCATCAAGCGGGGGCTGAGACAAAGGGGGGGGTCAAAAAAGTGCATTTCCTATGTTACTTCCCATAGGAGCTTTAGACAAGATTACAGCTTGAACCGCAGGGCAGAATTACACCGAATTTGCCAGAAAGTAGATTTTGGTTCGCAGATCATGCTTTCAGTTACTTGGTGTAAATTTGCTCAGTAGTTGTTGTGAAATATAAAGAATTTCAAATTAGGATATCTGCAATCACGGCTAAGTTGCGACGATTTCGCTGTTAATCGCGCATGCCAACAGGAATGCCGTGATTGGCTGGCCGTAACTTGAGCAGAGAATTGTTGATGCCTTTTTTTCTCATCAGAACAGTCCTCGGGGCTCAAACCAAATGGCAAATGCTGGCATAAGGGGTCAGGTTGCACGTGCCCTGACCCCATGAGAGGAATATAGGGGTGTTTGATGAACCTTTAAGACTATAATATGGCAAAAAAATGTTTTTTTCCCACTCAGGATATTTGTGAATTCGCTCCGACCATTACTGCGCCCCCTCCATGTAACGTTGAGATCGACTTTATGGATATAATTGAAAAAATTAAACAAAAATAAATATGTTTATACACCCACCCTCAATCTCACTTAGGCACTCACACACCCAGTCAGAGACCCACACTGAGACTGATGCTCCCACCCAGTTACAGACCCACTCACACACTTATACACCCAGTTACAGATCCACTCACACACTCATTCACAGAGCCAATCTGAGACTCATGCATCCACTCACAGATCTAGAGACTCAGAAACCCACTCACATACACATTTAGACACTGATGCACTCACTCACAGACCCAAACATACACTCACACACCCACTCAAAGACCCACTCAGACACTCATGACCCCATTCAAAGACTCACTCAGAGACTCACACACCCACTCACAGACCCACTTTGGATCTCATGCTTCCACTCATAGACTTACTCAGAGAGACTCATACTGCTACTCACAGACCCAATCAGAGGCTCATGCATCCACTCACAGACCCACTGAGACACTCACACACCCAGTCAAACAGCCACTGAGACACTCATGCATGCAATCGCAGACCCACTGAGACACTCAAGCACACAGTCACAGATCTACTTTGACACTCATGCACCCACTCACTGACTCGCTCAGAGAGTCACGCGCCCACTCTCAGACCAACTCAGACACTCATGCACCCACTCACACACTCAGTGAGACACTTATGCAGCCACACCCAGGCCCACTGAGACACTCACACAACCATTGAGACACTCACACACTCACTCATATGCCCACTGAGACACTCATGCACTCTGAAACCTCAGAAATTCACTGAAAAAGGCAAAAGTCGCAGGGATGTTATAGGTAGGAAATAGAATTTTTTTTAAACTTAGAAATTCACTGAAAAAAACAAAGGCTTAGGGGATGTTATAGTTAGGGTCACATATTACTAGTTCAAAACCAGTGACATTCAGCAGTTATAGTTACCTGAGCTAACTATAACTGACACCCCCGCAATGCACTGCTTATCACCTCACATATTGGATAACTCATGACATAGTCAGTGACATCACTGATGGCATCACTTATGACATCTCAAATGACATGATACACTCAGAAGATCTCTCTTGGTTTATTCACTGGTATGACTTATGGGCAATATCTAGACATGCGGTTATTTGTTACACACATTGTATCATTCAAACTTGTTTGATTTTCAGAGCTTTTATATCTTCCATTGTAAATCTTTGAAACCTGTGAAATATGGCTCTCCAGATGAAGGCTTGGGAGCCGAAACACGCATAGAAAGATCTTCTGAGTGTATCATTCACTCCAGCTACATTACATTCTTCAATTGTCGATGATATTTGGCTATCAAAATTTGTTTCATGTGCCATATCTTGCTCTATATAAGAAAATGTATGTTTGAATGGTTATCTTTCAGATTAGGACTTGCATATCAACATGAACGTGATTTATAAATATTTTGGAGCTTCATTATTTGTTTATTAAGTGCAATTCATAAATGTGTATGGGTTATGACAGTTGTGGATGATTGTACTGGTCTGTTTTAGAGCTGTATTTTACATATATTTATGTATATGTCAGGTGTGTGTTTATTTTTGAATATTGATGATAAAATAATTTTGTAGTTTTTGTAACCTTTATGTGTTCATGAGCTCTGTTAATCATGAAATATTGTATTTGTAAGTAAAGAGGCATGGGTCCTGGACTGAAGATGCATTGCCATTGCTGGGAGAGCCAACTCCCTATTTTGTCTCCAAGCACTAAGGGCACTGTGTTTGGATTTGGTTGACTGTTTGCTTTGCGTTTTAGATCTCTATGTGCATACAAGCTTAAATACTGTGTTTCATGGTTGAGAATTTCATAAGGCCAAAAGGTGTACAGTCCAGCTGGCAGAGGAGGAGAATGTGAACTTGACACAAATATTTTGGGATTTGGTGAACATGTAACTACTTTGAAAGAACCCATAAATGAATAACCCCATATATCGGAAGCTGCTTTCAGGACTCCAGTTCATAAGTCCGAAATGGTTGTGTGATGGAACCATGAAACTATGAAAAAAAACAAGGAAAAATTAAGTTATTTCTCCTCGTTACGCCTCACCTCTGGAGGCCTATGGATTTGACGCTTCCCTAGGTTTGCATGTTTTTGTAAATCTGGGGTTGTATCAAATTCCCGTGGTGTTGCCTGGGAAAACCCACCTCAATGTCCATGTAATGCCTCATGGGCGCAGAGTAAGGCAAGCCTATAGAGAGAAAGGCCCCCCCTAATTACTTTCAGGTCCAAGAGGAGGGGGGGAACAAAAACTAGCTAACAAATGATACCTCTAAACTGACCTATATTGCTTTTGATGCGACCATAATTTGGTTCTAACATGCCACAAAACCCAACATCAAATTGCAATAGACCAACTAATTGCAGAGATAGTTTTATTATTTATTATATTGCATCTCTAGCATATATTCTTTTAATACAAAAAGTTTTTTTGTTATTTTTCTCTTTCTTTTTGTGTACATTTAATTTAAAAATACATACATATCTACATATATCATTGTCTGTACATGTAATGGCTTCAAGATTATAACTGGTACAGTATTGATTTCTTTAAATAAATATATGCATAACCCCACAGCAACCTTCAGCAATTCATTCTCACCAATCAAACCTAACTCATTCAACCTACAATCATACATAAAAGAAAAAGAGATTCAGCCCTATGAAGGGTCCAAAGTAGATCTGGGGAGGACAAATCCTACAATTTTTGGTGATAATAGATCTCAAACATCAACAGCTTCTGATGGGACTATCTCTCAGGGACCACTCCTCATAGGTGTTGTTGGTCTACGCGCGTTTCAGTGGCAGAGCCACCTTCCTCAGGACAAAGGTTTATAAAATGAATCTCAAAAACGAGAGGCCAGGGGTTATCTGTGGCTACTCAAACGGCAGTTATCACTTTCAAGAAAAAACCATGTTATCAGAAGATATGACACCTATGTCATGGATGCTCGAATCAAGTCCTATGAAGGAGGACGTAGTTATATCCTGTTTGGGAGCTTCTATCTTGCTTTTTATTTAAAATCGGTCGACATGGCTGAACCAGACCCTTTGTTTTGGTATTTCTTATTTCGGGGGTTTATCAGAAAAGCTTCCTGTCACTCACAGCCGTGAGTGACAGGTGCCCGGAGCAGGAGACTCGCTGACATTACTACAGAATCAACGCTACGGAGTTGGGAAGCTTTTCTGATAAACCCCCGAAATAAGAATTACCAAAACAAAGGGTCTGGTTCAGCCATGTCGACCGATTTTAAATAAAAGCAAGATAGAAGCCACAGATAACCCCTGGCCTCTCATTTTTTAGATTTATTTTATAAACCTGTGTCCTGAGGAAGGTGGCTCTGCCACTGAAACACGCGTAGACCAACAGCACCTATGAGGAGTGGTCCCTGAGAGACAGTCCCATCAGAAGCTGTTGATGTTTGAGATCTATTATCACCAAAAATTGTAGGATTTGTCCTCCCCAGATCTACTTTGGACCCTTCATAGGGCTGAATCTCTTTTTCTTTTATGTATGATTGTAGGTTGAATGAGTTAGGTTTGATTGGTGAGAATGAATTGCTGAAGGTTGCTGTGGGGTTATGCATATATTTATTTAAAGAAATCAATACTGTACTAGTTATAATCTTGAAGCAATTACATGTACAGACAATTATATATGTAGCTATGTATGTATTTTTAAATTAAATGTACACAAAAAAGAAAGAGAAAAATAACAAAAATAACTTTTTGTATTAAAAGAATATATGCTAGAGATGCAATATAATAAATAATAAAACTATCTCTGCAATTACGTGGTCTATTGCAATTTGATGTTGGGTTTTGTGGCATGTTAGAACCAAATTATGGTCGTATCAAAAGCAATATAGGTCAGTTTAGAGGTATCGTTTGTTCGCAGAGTAAGTCAACACAGAGATTCATGCTGTGTCGCCTTACTCATAATTTCTGAGGCCACTCAAAGCCACGCAGGGTCGCTTCGCATGGGTTCATAAATCTTTATGAGAGCCCTGAGTCAACCATGTACCAATTTACGTGGTGCAAAAGTGATGCTGGGCTCTCATAAATTAGCCCCTTGGTCCCCAGTTTAAGGTCCGTAGTTCAGAGTCTCCAGTGGACCAATGGTAAATGACTCCCCCGTTGAAGCATGAAAAATCGGGAGGAACACATAAGGCAGATGCAGTTTCTTTCAGTACTGTGCAATATATGCCACTTTACGATGGAGATATCTAATGCTGTATGAAGTGGCAAGTCAACATATATTCCAATCTGACATCCCTTTGAATATGAATGAATGAATTAAGCATTTCTATAGCACACGCCTACTCAGAAAGAGTGTCCCAGCGCTTTTCAATATGGCAAAAGATAATAAACAGGAGATGGAAACCCTTACTCCTTGCTAACATCTGAATAAAAATGTCTTCAGCTCCTTTTTAAATTTTGCTTCTTCGGGGAACCGTCTAAGATAATGTGGTAATTTATTCCACAGATTCGCTGCTTTGACCGTCAAGGAAGCACCTCCCCTCTGCTGTTTTTGAAAGCGAGGGGGAACAATAAGACACGCTGAGCTCGAGCAAAACAGTCTCCCCGGGCAGTAAGCCTTGACACGATCATATAGGTACCCAAGTCCCTTATTGTGGAAGGCTTGATGCGTTAGAGTCAAAGCTTTATACAGAATTTGCTGATGGACTGGCAGCCAGTGGAGTTTGCCTCAAAACGATGAGACAGAAGTGAATTTCGGAATCTTGTATAATAAACGGACTGCCATATTCTGCATGACCTGTAAACGCTGGATCAGATATTCTGGGAGACCAAGATACAGGACATTGGCTTAGTCCAACCTGGATAAGATCAGTGATCTAACCACTGCGATTTGGGTCTCATGAGGAAGCAAATAAAGAAACTCCCTCAACATGCGGAAAATCCAAAAACAGGATTTCACCACTGCTGACCCTTGTGCTCCAAATGTGAACTGGGTATCGAACAACACAGCCAGATTTCTTGCTACCACAGTTAGAGGGGGCGGTGGGGGAACACTTTCAGGCCAGGCCTCAACCCAGCCGGGAAGGGGATCCCGTCCAAATTATAAGACTTCCATCTTATCAGGGTTGCACTGCAATCTATTGGCCTTCAGACAGTCTGACAGTGCCACCAGACAGTTGGCAAAAGCTGCCTTCGCCCTCTCAGGCTCCCCATCATACACGAGCAGGCGTTGTGTATTATCAGCATAAGAGATGATCTACATATTATAGGATTCCACCAAACGAGCCAAGGGAGACATGTAAATGTTAAAGAGTGTGGGACTAAGAGGAGCCTTGCGGCACCATCCATTTCAACTCTTTGCCTCCCGAAGCATATGGTTTCATCCAAACCACCTGCTCGCGGCCTTCAAGCAAAGAGCCCAACCAGCTCAGCACAGAGCCCGCTACTCCCTGATGTTTTAACCTGTGCAGCAGGGTGTTATGATCCACTGTATCAAAAGCTGCTGTCAGGTCCAACAGCACCAGAGCCATATTGAGGCCTGAGTCCAGATTGAACTTAATGGACTCTGAGACCTCTAATAAGGTGGTCTTGGTGCTGTGGCCAGTTCTGAACCCTGATTGTGAGTGGTGGAGTAAGTTATGTTGCCTGGGAAACCTCAAAAGGTGGTGAGTTGTCAGTTTACCGATTTCTCCAGCACCTTTGATGCTGCTGGCAGCAATGACACTGGCCTGCAGTTTGGTAAGCATTGAGGATCAGCATTGGCCTTTTTAATAGCGGAATCACCCTAGCTCTTTTCCAGTCATCAGGTATTACGCCTGTGTCGAGGGAGCTTGCAAATAACTTCTGATACACCGGAGCAATAATGTCCGAAATTGAATTTAATATGTGGGTGGTTATCGGATCCAATGGGGACCCTGACCTACAGTCCAGGTAAGAGGCTGCTACATCATCTATGGATGGCACCAAGAAAGTAGTCAGTGAGGGATGCTGTAATGGCTCCACTGGTTCTTCTAGCTCTGGTCCTACTAGAGTATTGCTCTCCCCTGACAAATTAGCCTGGATTCTGCTTATTCTTTCTTCAAAAAAGTCTCATAGGGACTGACTGGGTTCCAGCGGGGGGATGTAACTTTAGAATCAGTAAAATTAGTTACAATTTAAAAAATCTCCCTCCCATCTTTATCGGCCATCACTTAGGTATATCCAAGGGTAGTGGTTGTTATTCCCTGACTGGCTCTTTGATACCCCTGACACTGCCTTTGGATTCCTGGTCTCAGGGGTCAAAAAGGCATCAAAAGTGACAGTGATTTTTTTGGCCTTTCTGATTCTATCTACAAGATAATATTATCTACACAAATTGTGCACAATAATCTACAAGATGATATTATTTACACAGTTCGTACAAAAGTAAAGAAACATTCACCAACATAGTGGGATTTATCAGCAGCTTTTGACACGATCTCACATCAGCTACTGCTGTCTATACTTGTGGACCTAGGGGTTAGTGAACCTGCTCTCTGATGGATTCAGTCTTGTTTATAGGAAAGGGGACAATCTGTCATTTTAGACAGCAGCGGCCAGTGCGGGTAAGCGCGGTGGGTCAGATGTTGACAGACGATGGAATAGGGAAAATTAAACAAATAAATAAATCCTATTCCGTCGACATACCCCCTCTCCTACCCGCCCCACCACACCACCGCACTTACCTGCACTGGCCGCTGCTGATTTTAGAGCCTTTTTCTTCTGCTTCTAAATCGATCAAATATGGGGTTCCCCAAGGCTCTTCATTGAGACCTACATTGTTCAATGTATACTTGGCACCCCTGATTCCTATGATTGAATATTTTGGCAATAAATAACGCAGATAGCCCTCGGGTCCGACAGATTGACTACCGGTTGTCTCAATGAAAGAAAAGAAGGGAAACAGTGCTGTGAAAAGGGGGGGGGAGGGAGGAAGGAAGAGGGAGCGGGTAAGGGTCCCTTTTAAGGATGGTTTCCCTCACACACCAGAGGTGTCATGCTTCATCATGGGGATACCTCCTCGCGTCACAAACCTAGTTGTGACGCGTGCTACAACCCCCTCGCTGCGAGGGAGGAGCTCAGGGATGTTTTAATGAGGACGAGGGGTATTGCTAAGACCCAATGTGAGCGAATGTGTGAGTGAGGTAGTGCAGTGCTGACTAAACAGTGAGAGTGATTAAAACTAGCTGCAAGGTAAGCCTACCATAGTTTATTGATGCTTCCTGGTGCCCGGATTAAAAGCAAAAATCGAGTGGTGTGGCTGCCGTAATTAGAGACAGCTACACTGAAAAGTGATCAACAAATTTCAGCCGTTTTGACCTATAAAAAGTGTTGTGGCCTTCTTCAGGATCTCTTTTGTAATAGCTACTGCAGGGTGTGTGAGAACAAAAGCGAATGAAATAAAAGTGCTTTAGCAAATATAGCGCAGTGTAATACAAAACCGGTGATCTGGCTGTTTGGCAGATTCACCGGTGTACCTGCAAATGTCAGGTATCCTACATCATCTGTCCCTGGCACATGGCCCTAGATACATATGCCCATCCAACCGCTCAGTTTGGAAGGTTTTCCTGTTTCCTGGACAGACGCTCCTGCTGCCATGCTCAAACTGAGCGGTTGGATGGGCGTATGTATCTAGGGCCATGTGCCAGGGACAGATGATGTAGGATACCTGACATTTGCAGGTACACCAGTGAATCTGCCGAACAGCCGGATCACTGGTTTTGTATTACACTGCGCCGTATTTGCTAGTGCACTTTTATTTCATTTGCTTTTGTTCTCACACACCCTGCAGTAGCTATTACAAAAGAGATCCTGAAGAAGGCCACAACACTTTTTATAAGACAAAACGGCTGAAACATGTTGATCACTTTTCCAGTGTAGCTGTCTCTAATTATGGCAGCCACACCACTGATTTTTGCTTTTAATCCGGGCACCAGGAAGCATCAATAAACTATGGTAGGCTTACCTTGTAGCTAGTTTTAATCACTCTCACTGTTTAGTCAGCACTGCACTACCTCACTTACACATTCGCTCACATTGGGTCTTAGCAATACCCCTCGTCCTCATTAAAACATCCCTGAGCTCCTCCCTCGCAGTGAGGGGGTTGTAGCCCGCGTCACAACTAGGTTTGTGACGCGAGGAGGTATCCCCATGATGAAGCATGACACCTCTGGTGTGTGAGGGAAACCGTCCTTAAAAGGGACCCTTCCCCGCTCCCTCTTCCTTCCTCCCTCCCCTACCCCCCCCTTTTCACAGCACTGTTTTCCTTCTTTTCTTTCATTGGGACAACCGGTAGTCAATCTGTCGGACTCGAGGGCTATCTGTGTTATTTATTGTCTAGATTGGGGAGAGTGCCCTCGCTGGTCCAGAAAATCTCCTCCAGCCCCCCTTTGTGTACTGTTGAATGTTTTGGCATTCAGGTAATTTCCTATGCAGCTTATTTTCTCATTTGCGAAAATGGCGACAGTCAATCAGTCTGTTTTTAAGGAATGTCTTCGGGAGCTGGTAAAATGGATGAACATTAATCACTTGAAATGTAACTCTTCTAAGATGGAGAATCTTCTGTTTGGGCACACCACCAATAGTTGGTCAAATGATTGGTGGCCGAGTGAGTTGGGGCTCTCTGTTGCTAGAAATCTTGGGGTTAAATTTGATGTTAGGCTTTCTTTTCAACCCCAGATTACACTAGTGGCAGCTTGTGTTTATCTTTGATCCGACTCCTAAAGAAGATATTAGAATTTGTTCTTATCAATGCACGCAAAACTATTGTTCATGCATCCATTACATCTACACAGGACTATCAAGTGCTCTCAACATGGGTTTGCCTTCTTACCTTCTCAACAGTCTGCAAATAGTTCAAAACACAACAGCCATGCTGAAACTTGGGCTGCCCAGATGTCAATCTGTTAGTTTACCTGTGAAAGAAATTCACTGGTTGCCAATTATAAAGCATATTATCTTTAAAACCCTTGCCATCGCTTTTCACTCTTTCCATAAGACCGCCCCCTTGTATCTTTGTAAGAGGCTTTGTCACTATCAGGCAGGTTTTCCTATGACATCGGAGAATGGCTTTCTCCTAAAATGCCAGCGATCTCTTACCTATCTGGTCACCAAAGAGTGGAATTCGCTATCCCAGTCTGTACTGATAATTGACAATGAATGACAGTTTGAAAAACAATTTAAGACTTGGCTTTTCAGCCAGTGATTGCTTTCTGTATTGGTTCCCTTTCATGCTTGAAAGGATTGGTTGAGTTCTTAAGTGCATCTTTACGCAGACAGCTAAAGAACATTCACTTCAGTGTGTGTTGTTAGTCATGCTGAGTTCGCCTTGATTGAAGAAGATCTTCTGTGAAATTCAATCATGGAATTTAATATTGTGGTTATCCACAAGTTGTTTTGTGCTATTTGCAGTTGTCTACATTATACAAATATAGGTAATTAAAGTAAACTTTCAACAAACTCAGTGCCATGTACAAGTGTAAGAGAATTGATGCATTGGTATCTAGTATGTAGTGAGAGCAGTAAGGCTGCATGATTTGCTTGTTTACCCCCGTTTGTATTTGTACACTAATGTGGGACTAGGCAAATGGGGGTAGGTCTCTAATGTACATGGCTACAATATATATATATACACATTTAAAGTATTCAACACATGCACTACACTTGATTACCACAGAAATGTGTGTGAATCAAGAAAAAGTTGCAATCTACTCATATATTTACATTTATGTCTCTTCCACCTAATCCTTGGGGGTTGTCCTCAAACTGTATCAAAGAAGTCAGCCTTAAAATGTGTATTCAAAATATCTTAAAACATTTCATCCTTAAAACTGAAGGACGTGACCATGCAAGTGACCAAGAGTAATGTCTTGTGCGTCGGACTAAGTAAACATAATGATAATTTGTCATTACGGCAGAGATCTATGAGACATATGAAACTTGGGGGCATATTTACCAGCCCCTATCGCCACCACAGTGTCACTTTATAAGATGTTATGGTCGCGATAGGGGCTTCGCCTTATTTACAAGGCAGAGTTAAGCCGTGGCTTAATGCTGCCTAGTAAATAAGGCACACTTTCACGCTATACATAGTGTGAAAGGGGAGGGCAATGGGTGTTCCTGCACATAAACAATCTTCCCCTGCAACTCAGACACCCTTGCACTATGGTGCAAGGGTGCCTGCGTTGGCGCTAGGCTGCTAAATTTAACGCCAGCGCAGGGAGAAAGGCAGGGCTACACCATATTCTTGTAAATATGGTGCAGCCCTGTATTTCTAAAGTGATGGAGCGTTTCTTTAGCCTTCTTGGCTTACCGACACGCTTTGTTACTTTACTAATAAATATACCCCTTGGAGTTGGTCAAAAAACATAAATAACAGTGCCTGCACCAAAAATATAGATGGAGGATGTCCCAAATAGTTCCAAGAGGGCTGGTTTCAAGACACAGTTCCAGAATAGCCACACATTCAAATAAATTGAAACTAAAATCATATACAAAGCACGTAATTATCTGGTCAATGTGTCATGGCTCTATCTCTTCAGGCCTAGGTTGGACACCTGCGATAAATGAGGGAATATCATATTTTATGACTAGCAGGTTAACAAAAATGTGGCCAATTGACAAAAGAATGTATGAGGACAGGAATTACCACTTCTAAAGTAAAACTCTTTATGTCTCTTAAATGCCGTTGTGAATGAGTCCTGAAACATCCAACTCCCTATTAGTTAAAATAAAGTGCAAAGAGGTTACAGTCCTTTCTATGTACATCATTGCATATGAATATTCCTTGAATACTCCAATTGTATTCCCATTTCAGATGTTTTGAGGCCAATTCACAAAGGAATGTAAGAGTACATAAAAAGAGTACTAAAGGAGTCCTTGTGATGGTCAGTTGTGGATGTGATGTGAGTGCAGTGTCAATAGACATCTGTTTCATCATTGCTATTATTCTGTCAGACCTCAAACCTTTGCTTCACCTTACCAAAAATCTCTGTCTATCAAGACATTAAGATTGCTTTTTTATTTTGTACTTTGACTGGTATTCAGCGTTAAGAGAGAAACCAGGCTGCCAAGTTCTTCCATCCCAACATTGGATTTCCATCCAAAGGAGAGTGGATGGTAGGATTTTTTTGTTTTGCCCCTGACGGATTTTTGGATTAGTTACTAACTGCAAGTTAAAGAATATTTTTAAAAGCGATCCTTCCAATTGCTTTGTTTGCACTACTTTTGACCTGCACCTTTCCCCACTGAGACACATCAAAATGGCAGATCCATCTTTGAAGACCTACCTTCATAACACTTAGCAGATATCTTTCCATGTCTAATGTAGGTAACATAATCTCCTTCCAATCAGACTCAGCACCCCATGAATAATTGGCAAAGCTCAGTGCACATTTTGGCATGGCACATTCACCTCTCGCAAAACTGTAGCACTACTAGACTGTCCACAAGTCTGGGAAACCAACTCTCACTTTTTGCATATGATACCCACCTCTACCTAGTTTCAATACACAATTGTTTAGGGCTGTGTCCAGCATATTTCCTTTAAAAACACAACTCCCAGAAGCCTTTCATCAATATTTAAATTAACCAACCATTGTAGGAGCATAAAAGTAAGAAATCATCTGTTTCTGAATTCACCCTCATGTGATCTTAGTGTGGGACTTCCATTAGATTCTTCCCCTGGTCTCTTTGCCCCTGAGAAGTTGGACAAGTACCTTATAGCTTGCCTAGCATCATTTGGACATATGCATGTTGCCATGGCAGTGGATAAATCAATGACCCCTGATTGGACGGCAGGAAGTATTTTATGAGTTTATCCAGGGAGTCTAATCCTGGTGGCATTCATGAAAACGAGTGCCATTGAGAGGACATTTTATTTAGACCCTGCTTCAACATGGAGGACTGTCCCAGCCATGATCCTCATAGATATCTTTTCAAAAAGTTAAGTATCTTCACAATATTAAAGCAACAATATTTCTCTTCTGCTTCTATTTCTGCTTAGTCTTGTCCCCTTACAATGATATGCACCACTGCGGGCAATTTGCTGGCTCGTTACTTGTCTTCTGATATCTCTTTAACCTAATGTATGCACCTGTGCAAGAAATTGGGTTATTAGTTGTGCAGGATGTGAGTCCTGCACAAGTAATAGATCCACAGTAGTCTTCTTATTGGGAACCAAGCACACCACTGTAGCACTTGACTTGCTTAGGGTAGCAAAGCAGAAGCAGTCCAAGGCCTACTCCGGGGAGGTAGTGTGGGCTAGTAATCTCCATTACCTGGAACGCAATAACACTCAATAAATGATCATCCAGCCAGTGATTTTTCTTTAAAAAAGAAACGTACCTTAACTATACACACACTACCAAATACTACACATTAAATTACAAATATATAAGCAAGTGTTGGACCTGACATGCTTGGCGTAGTTTTCCCCCAATTTTTTGCCCTCCATCCTCCTGTTTTTGCTGGCTTTAGTACTCTGCGCACTTTACCATTACCAAAGTGATTGTGCTCTCTCATTTAAACATGGCATCATTGGCTTACACCTAATTGGCACATTTAATTTACTTGTAAGTTCCTAGTAGAGTGGTACTACAGGTACTCGGGCCTGTAAAGTAAATCATACTAGTGGGTCTGTAGCACTAATTGTGCCACCCACTTACGTAGCCTTTCTAAAACTTTCTCAAGCCTGCCATTACAGCTTGTGTGTGTAGTCTGAACTGCCTTTTTGACCGTGCAAAAGAAACCTTCCTTTTTAATATATATAAGTCACCCCTACAGTAAGCCCTAAACAGGCCAGAGGGCAAGGTGCAGTGTTTTTAAAAAGTTAGACATGCACTTTTAAGTTTTACATGTCCTGGTAGTGAAAAACTCCTAAGTTCTTTTTTTACTACTGCAAGGCCTACCTCTCCCTTTGGATTGTATTGGGTTACCTTACTACATTTAATAAGTGCCAACTTTCAATTGGGAGCAAGTAGGAATATATAGAGTTTGGTGTCTAAATAACTGTAATTTAAAACCCTCTTTAATGATAAAGTCAGATTTTAAGTCACAGTTCTAAAAATGCCACTTTTGGAAAGCTGGCATTTTCTTGTGTCAATCATTTGGTGCCTGCAGCCTGTATCCTGAGTCACATGACTAGGTGTAGCTGGTCTTTGTATGTTGGTCGCAAACAGTGGGACAAAGGGGCAATAGGTTTTGGCAGGATTGACCATCTCTGATTTGTTGAGGGGTAGGAGCTCTCACCTACCACCCTTGCACATCACAAAAGCCCAGCACACTCAAAAAGAGTTTGACACTAGTCTTTTGTGTCCCCAGACAGGCTGGGGCCAGGGGAAGGGAGGCAGGAAATTCAAAATACCTCTGAGGATGGAAACCTCCAGAACCTTCTCCCACTTCAAAAGGGGGCACCAGGTAAAAATAATGGACACTCAGACGCCAACTCTTCAGTACATCTCTGACCTGTAGAAGACTCTGAAGGACTGTTGTGATGCTCTACAAGAAGGGCTGCTACTCTGCTGCCCTGCTGACTGAGTGAAAAGGATTGGAACTGCATCTTGGACCCATGACCACCAGAGTGATTCCATGGGTTAGTTGGCTAGACTCTTGAACAGAGCCTTTTGAACAGAGCCTCAGGAACAGAAAAGGCTCCAACCACCTTGAACCCAGCAACTGCTCTCTGTCTGCTGTGAGTCCTACGCCCAAGTGGTGCCACCCCAGTCCTGGACCCTTGGAAGTGGGCTTGTAAGTAGTCTGCCAACCCAGATGTGGTCCTCTGAGCAGGAGCGAACCAGCGCAGGACATCTCCTCGCATCCCCATCAGAACTGCCGCTGTATTGTGCATCCTTGAAGCAGGACCTCACATCGCAGCCCGCAGCTTCCTCGGAACCACTGCATCCTCAACTCAGACCTTCGCATCGCAAGTCTCTTGTCGGTGGCATCACTGACAATGACATAGGACTCCCCATCACAGACCACTGCTTCTTCGGAAACCACAGCTGCATGACACATCCTTGATGCAGGCCTTGAAAGGAAAAAATCTGGACATCTGCGAGTCTAAGGATGCTTTTGAGGCTGCAAATCTGGAAGAAGTCATTGAAACACATTTCAATCCATCAAAGTCTCTGACGTTCTGGACATTGCTTAGGCCCAGAGTATTTGTCAGAAGCCCGCTGCTCGTGCTATCCAATGTCGGAGGTGACGAATACTAAGGCTGTGTAGCCTTTATTCCACTTCATGCCTCTTTCATCAATCACCAGACATCTTTGCCCCTTTATCTCACTCTTGAAGGTTGTTTTTTAACCCTGTTTTCTTACTTTGTCGCTCTTTTCTATTTCTTCCTCTTTTTATCCCCCTGCTGTGTTTTCTTCTCCCTAGCTCTGGGTAAAAGTCTAATGAAGAAAATTAATTGCTAGTCCCTAAAAATGAGTGTCAGTGGGCCCCACCTGCATTCACTGGCTCACATTATTCAATGGCCTGGCTCATGTCTTTACTAACATTTGTGCTTTTTTATGGACATAAAAAACATCCAGAAAGAGCACACTGGAAGAGCTGTTATGAGCTACTTGGGGGGCCAAAGCAGCTTCTACCTAGGAGTCATCAATTAACAAATTAAACAAATTGCAAAATAGCTATGAAATATAAAACTAATAAAATGCCTGAATGAAAAATTCGTTGGAGTTCTCATTTATTGATAATCTAAAAAGGCAGGAATTGCAGCGCCATGGGTTTTCACATTATTACTATGAAAGAATACAATATGTACAAAAAAGTTACTTTTGTTCAAGCCATCTGGGAACTTGAACTTGCGAGAGGAGGTGTTCCTTAGATAAATAAGTTAAAGTTATTGTTTAATATCCGGAATTCCTTAAGATTTAGCCTATTTGGGACAGTTTTTTTACACGTAAAGACAACACCTTTTGAAGTCGGAACTTTAACGACATGTTTATTTTTCAGGTCTGATACTAATTACTGCTATTTTAGCTTTGTTATTTCGTTCTGTTCACTTGTAATAATCCCATATGGTCTGGATCATGTGTCCCTTTTAAATTCCTTAAAATTATTGTTTATGGTATTCTTACATATCCGGCAAACCGCAGAATTTCACAGTGTCTTTAGAGAGTAGATTTTATGAGTAGGTATACTGAATGTACAATCAGCAACTGATCTTCAAATAGAAACCTTAAAAAGTGTATTTTACGAATTACTTCACCATGGAAAGACTCGAAGCTCAGGTAATGCTGTAAACACAGAAATATTTGTACAGAACACTCGGTATTTTCATTTCCTGTGCTCGGCGCAAGGAGGGGCAGCTGAATTCTGATTTTTGAAGGGACCTGAACATATTATTTATTTAAAATAATTGCATGCAGCCAGCATAAAAGGCTGTTTTAATTTTTAAATTAATATCGAATGAAGAGTCAACGGAATGGTATAGGCAAATAATCTAGCAGCAATATACCACAAAGAAATATGGGCCCTAGGCACTATCCCCATTTACAAATCAGTCATTTGCACATTGCACGCCGGATTGTTTGGAAAAGAGATGTAACTTGCGATTAACTATGTACTAATAGGTGGCATTGCAAATTATCCGTTCGCTGGAGGTCGCAAAACCACCTGTCTGATGGATATTAACTATCCTGGTCGTTTTTTGCGACGTACTGTGATTAGTTAGGAACACTAGAATGGTGGCCTGAAAGGGACAGTAGACCTCCATGTGTTTGCGTCTGCATCCCAAATAGAGAACTTTTTTTTTTAAGCCTGTCTTCCCTAAATTGCTCTCTGCAGTGTATATGTAATGGGTTGTGCAGTCAATGTGACTTAGTTTGAGTTAAATATAGTTTTGCACTTGGTTCCATAAAAGTTTTGATTGCCATGCTGTTTATCAATTTGATTAGTTATTGCAAGGTCGTGATAAACTGCATGAACAAAGAGCTGGGAGATACTTCTTTATAGGCACACCTAACACATTCCGTACGATACATCTATGCTTATAACCCATTTCCCAGAGGTTAAGGTTGCCAGATGAGACCATTTGGACAGAGTCCATATTACGTTCCTGCTTTTCCCTCTATAAACCTCTGTAATATAATGTAAACTATGTCCACAACCAACAATGCAATGGGTTTGTTTCATTTATGCTCCGGACTTGGACGTGGAGTCCTGTGGTAACCTTGAGCTATAAAGAAATGGGCCATTTTGAAAGAAATATGACATGACTGCACTTCTAGATACTTGACAACATAATGAAAAAAGATTTTGAAGTACTATGCACAGCCTTAGCTAATTCAAACGAAGATACGTAAACAGGGCCTGCCCTACCATGAGCAAAGTAAAACAGCAGCTTTAGATGCCACTTTGTGTTGGTGATGAACTGCTACAAAAGGCCTTAAAACTGCCTTTTTAGGTCAAGCCTACCAGAGAGCACTAGCTGTCTGGTTGTGAAAAACCTATTGTGAACTTACAGTGACCTTACAGCTCACCCATTGGTTACCATTGTTTGGCTCTGTTGTCATTCTCATTTGCTTGCTTATCATTCAATGGCTTACCTTCCTCATCATTTGTTTGCCCCACCTCTGGAGCATAGCCTCTTACCATCCTTTCGATTGGCTGACTTGTATCCTTACACAGCTCACATTTAGGGAAATACTTTTCATTCAGCACCCCATGAGAATGCATATGTTTTCCAGCTCCCTACCTTTTATTATCTTCTGCATACCATATATTGGTTGAAAGCAGAAGCTTTCGCACAAAAAGGCTGTTAGGGTGCTTACAGAAGGGCTATCTGCTGCACTCACTCAGCTGATGTCTGTGGCAGAAAGTGTACTTACCATGCGCTACTCCTGGAGACCATTAAATCTGCTCCCTGGGCTACCACAGAGGAGCAAATGGTTGAGTCCTGTTTAAATTAAATTATACCTTGGCAAGCATTTCCCATTACATTCTGACACTTCTTAATTATTTTTAAATTCAGTTCAGAGTTTCTTGAGTTAAAAGTATTTGAAAAATAAACCAGGCTATTTATAAAGTTTAAAAACATTGGGGGATATTCTCAAGAACGTGTGATAATTATCGCAAAATTAGCTTAACGCAACTTTGCACGTCGCAGTCTATCGCGGGAAAATAACGCCATGTTAATGGTGTATTCTCAACACGGCGGTACCATGCGATAGTCTCACGCTAACGCGTCAAATGACCGCGATAAAATTACCGTGACGGCAAAAAAAAGCGAAACGCGAAAAAAGTTGCGATGTAGCCAACCGCGATAAAAAAATCTGCGATAACCAGCGACAGGCCTGCAATTCCCACGCATCATGCGTGAAAATGCACTATAAAAGCACCGAAAAACACAAACAAAATAATTCAAACTGCGTAGCACCATGGAGGAAGCCGGAGCAAGTACAGAGGACGACCAGAACCCCACAAGCCCCCAGGAGGACCAACCTGGGACCTCGGGGTCACGGAAGGGCAAGGAGAAGAAGACGAGGTTCAGTCCGCAGGAAAACAGGATCATCATCACGTAGGTGATAGAACACCACCAACAACTGTTCGTCACCTAGAACGTGTCATTGGCAAATAAAAATGCAATATGGCAGTCCATCCTGGACAAGGTGAATGCAGTCGGAGTGAGGAGGAGGACAATTGGAGAGGTCAAGAGGTGCTGGAATGATGCGAAGCACAAAACCAAGAAGAAACTCGCTGACAACCATCAGGCAGCAATGCAGACTGGAGGTGGCAATCCAGCGGAACACCAGGAGCTGGATGAGATGGAGGAAATGGTGGCCACAGTCATCAGTGGGGAGACGGTGGCAGGAGTTGGGGGTCTGGACACTGTTCGACATGACCTGACACAACAGCACCAGGGTGAGTACCGAACAGGGACTGGGGGGACGGGGGGAGATGGGCACATCTGGGCAGCAATGCAGACTGGAGGTGGCAGTCCAGCGGAACACCAGGAGCTGGATGAGATGGAGGAAATGGTGGCCACAGTCATCAGTGGGGAGAAGGTGGCAGGAGTTGGGGGTCCGGACACTGCTCGACATGACCTGACACAACAGCACCAGGGTGAGTACCGAACAGGACCTGGGAGGACGGGGGGAGATGGGCACAATGGCACACATGCACAATTAAGTAGAGCACACTGCACACCCACAATGACTCTGGATCATGTCCCTGATCCCCTTGGCACACTGCAGCACACATACAAACAGCAAGTAGGCCCCCATCCACTATGGGCACTAAGGGGTCCCTCCCCACACAGCACCAATCTCACAACCAACCCATGCACACGTGTTAAAACCAGCAAAGCTGTTCGTCATGCAAGTGACACTGCATGACGAACAGCATGGCTGCAGTCCAATTATCATGACATGGTGCACGCCACGACACTGAGGTGGCTGAGTGTGGAACACATCCGTAAAGGAGCAGGTCACACTCTGACACATCCACGTGCACAAACAACCCCTGACGTCAACAACACATCTGCGGATAAACCATGCCCAAGAGTCCAAAATCCGAACTAGAGCCAAAATTAGCCAAGTCTGCAACATCTCAGCACTGTAGAAGCACAGACGTCAAAGGCACACCGCCTCAAAGGGATAAGGGGCAGCAAAATCACAGCTGCAGGGGCGACTCTCCCACAATGCAGCACACACACATAGCAATAACAGCACATCATCATTGACGACAATGTGGTACAAAGTGCAACACTCTCACTACAGAACAGAGCACACAACTGGTTCCGCTTGTGCGTAGAAACTGGCCAATCACATCTGGCATAGCAGGAAACTGTGAGATGATAATGTACGTGTACAACCTCACATCTGTGATGTAGTTCAAATATCCACTGTCCCGCATCAAATAGTCAGCTCCTCCCAAACAGTCCCAATGTACATTGTCATGCAGTCTGTATGTAAACTAGAACAATGCGTCAACATACATGTCAACACAATGTTAAAATGCATCTCCCCTTCACATTGCAGAGGGACAATCAACACCTCCTGCAGAGCAGACCAGACAACTCATCAGTGATGATGAAGAGGACCTCCACACCTTCGACACCGACGCCCTACAACAGCTCATGGACATCTTAGGCAACCCACCTCCAGGAGCAGGGCAGCCCAGCTGCATCGAGGAGACCCCACCCCCTGCACAGACCACACAGCAGGAAGCACCCACCACCACGGCTGGCTCCCAGCACCTCAGCAAAGCACACATCGCATTCCAAGGCAAGGTGTTAGACTGCCAGAGGAGGTGGCTGAACAGGTGCGGGTAGGTTTCGACCTCATGGCAGCCAAACTAGATTACATACGTGGGTGTCCAATTCCCATCAGGGACCACTTACACTCCCTAACGGACACCCACACTGCGACAGAGACACATGCATTTGCACATTTCCAGTACTGAACCACGCCCAGAGCCCCGGGATAATCATTCACACCCCTACGCTGTACTTGCGTACGCCGGCCCAGTCCACTCCTCTTACGTATAAAGGGGACGACGACAAAGCTACATGTCCAAGGTCTTACCCACTGCCTGAGGTGACATGGTTGTGTCCGCTGTACACAGCACAATGTAATGTGGTATGGCCCGGGGCCATCATGCATACGTAATGAGCACACGGACACACGTTGATAGTTAGTTGAACTGGCTGGGCACGTGCGCCCGGCCACTTTTCATTACCAGGGTCACCTGACTAGTGACACCTTTGCTGTATGGGTGTGGGGTGAGTGTGAGCCAGCCCTCAGGGAGTGGTTGGTGCTGGCAACAACTTGAACAGTGATCACTATTAAAGCGGAAACAGAAAACACCAACATAATACAAACAACTGCGAAGCATCATGGTGGTAGCCGGAGCAAGTACAGAGGTCACCCATTATTCAATCAGAAGGGTCCGTGAGTTGCAGTGCACTGAGGTAGGGGCACCAGAGTTGAGCGTTCTCATGTGAGGAAATTGTCTAGGATTGTGTCCCTTCGGGATATTCCTGCTGCAGCTGCAGTGGGGTGTGTTACACCTGCCTCATCTTCCTCATCATCGTCCCAGGTCTTCCCCACTGCCTGAGGTGACATTGTTGCGTGAGCTGTCCACAGCACAAGACTCAATCAGAAAGGGTCCATGAGTTGTGGTGCACTGAGTTAGTGGCACCTGAAGAGCTGAGCAGGGTATCAAGCTGATGATAGCATCCAAAACAGGTGTGAGCAACTCTGATAGTCTGGCTGTAAGACTCTTTCGACTTTGACAGTTGTTGGTTGGAGGTGGTCCTGGCGGTGGTGGCGTGTGCAGCCAGCGGTGATGCGTCGTCCGGGCAGGTCAGGGCTCGATTTGATGTGTGAGCCCTGGTGGACCGCAGTTGAGGCCGGAGGCAGCGGTCAGCACAGGGCCACAGACACATGGCGTTGATGACCCCCAGGCCATCGACTCAGAGGCCATCCAATATTCAATCAGACAGTGTCCATGACTTGAGCTGCACAGAGTTAGTGGCCCCGGATGCACTGCGGCCGGCACAGACACACCGCCACTGGACGGTGACTTGCAGTGCACTGAGGTAGGGCCACGAGAGCTGAGTGGGTCCTCGTCGATGTCGAAGGTGAATGTCGCGGAGAGTTTCGGGGGACAGTGGAAGGTGTTCTTCCAGGGCATGATCCAGAGGGCAGAACTAAGCAGAAACAGGCAATATGGAGGAGATGAATGCTACAGACTTATTTTTAACACCAAGTCAGTATCAGCTACATGATGATGAAGACAACCCCCAGGCCATAGACTCAGTCGCCACCAAAGTTCAACCAGAGAGTGTCCATGAATTTCGGGGCACAGAGTTAGTGGCACCAGAGCTGATAGGGGATGCAGTCTGCGATGAGGCCTGTACAATGGTATAAACTCTGCCATGAAAAAAGCAAGACTCAGTTCCAAATATATGACCTACTTGAGCGCAGTGTAGGCCGGAGGCAGTGGTCAGCAGGGGCCCACAGCCACATGTCGTTGGCTTGCGATGCTCAGAGTTAGTGGCACCAGAGCAGTTGTTGGTAGTGTTCGAGCACCTCCATAACGATGATTCTTTTTTCCTCCGGACTGAACCGCGTCTTCCTTTTACTCCTCTCCTTGCGTACAATGATATGAACTCGGCCATTGAATAATCAAGACTCAGTTCCAAATGTGTGACCTACTTCACTGCAGTGTAGGCCGGAGGCAGCGGTGGAGTACGTCAACGAGAAAGGAGTGCTGGGGGCCTGTGTCGCGGAGGCCAGCGATGGTCTGAGGAGGCTGCCAAGGTCGTGGGCCTCGGGCTTTGACCTTGCACCGGCACGTGTTGCGCCCTCTTTGACACACGCCGGTGTCGGCAGGTGAGCAGTGAATCCTGGGTGTGCAGGGGCGGTCAAGACCGGTCTGGGGACCAGCGGCCTGGGGTGCAGCAGGTGCACAGGATCGCAGGCACCACCGCTCACGGCGTTGGCCTCGTTGCGGGGTGAGAGGCGCCACCCTGGCAGACACGTTGGACATTTGGGAAGCGAACCACGCCCAGAGCAACGGGCTTTTTATTCACACCCCTACGCTGGCCTGGCGTACGCCGGGCCAGCCCACTCCGCTCACGCTTACAGGGGGGGACGTAACAAGCTACATTTCCGCGATCTTCCCCACTGTCTGGGGTGACATGGTTGCGTCCACTGTCCACTACACTCCAAACACCAGCAGTATATGTCGACATGGACATGTCTGTGGTCTGCATACTGCAGTCTGGCTAGCACATCCACGCCACACTTGGCATTGTGTACATTCTCATTCATGGGTCACTTGCCTCCTTCACACATGCCTCGTTCCCACCTCTCCCCACATTCTGCTATTGTGTGGCTGAGGTGCCATGCCGTTGATGGCTTGTGTACATGGCTAGCCCAGGTTACCACAGTAAGTTGTGCTGTCGTGTCTGGTAGGTGGTACAAAAGATAATGTCACAGTGGAGAACAGTCACAATCCATAAAGAAAACAAGAAATGGTCTACGTTATCTAATCAAAGTCGGACACCACCATTAAATCATTCCACCAATGGATGTGATTTTATTTCATCACAATATTGAAGTAAATCAAATCATACGGTACAATGTATTTCACATTTAAATATTTTTGAAAAGCAGGTGCACACAGGGTGAAGTGATGAGTGCATGGGAGGGATTTGTGAAAAGTGACTGAAAAGGGACGGTAGTGCGCATATATACATCAGCAATCAATAATAACAACCTATCCAGCCAGATGCCTGGCATATACATAAATGACAAATCATAACATAATTGAGTAGATGCAGCTATACACTCTCTGTCATCTATGTTTGACAATAAAACAAAACACTGTCGACGTTTCGACCCCTATACAGAACAGCAAACTTTGCGCCTTGGCGGTGGGGTCTTCATCAGGACCGAGGTGAGGGAAGGTAGTGGGCACCTATGGACAATAGGATGAGGTTAATGAGGTGGTGCGTCAAGAATGAGCGTATCAGTGGGTCATAATGTTAAGGGTAATTCACCGGTAGAAAACAGCGAGAAAACTTCAGGCTGAGGATTTGAAAGCTGGGCCTTGTGGGCTCCTACGAGAGAAAGAGGAGACAAAGACGAAACCACTAGGATCTAAATTCCTACTAGCGGAATGTGGAGTATAGACACAGAGCAAAAGCTCAAAGAAACGTACTCAGAATTTTCGCAGATGATCGTGGTTAGTGATATGCAGGCCAAGGCTGATCAGTAACCTATGGCTAAAGAGAAAGTATAACCTGTGTCAAAAATGTGCAGGCCACCAATACTCCAGCAAATGAAGGCAAAGCGTGATTAAGAAAATGTCCTAGATGGTAATAGGAGTGAAGAATGAAAAGACTGCGCATAAAACAAGCCAGCAATACCAGCGCATAGGGTGCCTCCAGTGCAAACCGCATAAAAAAGCCTAAATCCAGACCGTAACTTGAAAATGTGTAAATAACGCTCATTGCGCCTAACTTGTGGACTTCTAGCCGAGGAAAGAGAGAGATGTTAAACATGCGTCTAAAATGTAAGCACGTTGACTACTACAGTGAGTAAATGTGAAACGTGATTGTATTCACCCACTGGATATGTAAGACTGAGATAGCTGCGCCAATAACAAATAAATACTGAAGGCGCTCAGCACACACCGCGTTAAAAACCATACAATCAGGCCGTTGCTTGAAAACTATGATAATTAGCGCTTGTTGCGTTTCAATTGTTACATTGTAGCCATGGAAAAGTGAAAGTGCTTCTAAAAAGACAGCATGTGTCAAAGCGGGCCACTCCTAAGAATCCTGCAAGTTAACAAACTAAACAGAACAACTCAGAGCGTCTAAGTTGTTACATTGTAATCATTAAAAGGAAAACACGCGTCTGAAATGAAATGACAGCGCGTTTCAAAGCGGGCCGCTTTTAAAACCCTGCAAGTGAAAACTAAGCAGAACTGGGTCTATGTAAACAAACATAAACAAAACAGAACTCCACTCACACTGTCCTAGCTAGGACCGAGGGTGGGAACATACCTTAGGGCTGCTGAGGAAACCGATGAATCAGCTAACACCGTGGCCATGTCAGGATCAATGATTAAATAGCGGGAGACGGCGTGCACGCTGGGCACGTCCGTTGTGAAAGACGGTGAATTTTACAACCTATTGCCTACCGGATGGAGACAAAGGGGAGTCTTGCTAAGCCCTCTTTTTGCCCTCACCGTGACGTACTTGATTCCCTGTTTGCAGAATGCAGCGCACAATTTAGCAAGGAGATAATAGGAACACACAAATTCATATTGGCAATACTGTGGCCAGAACGCAAAAGAGTAATTTTTGAGTACACACACATTTCTAATTATGAAATTCTAGAGAAGTGGAGAGAAAGAATGCTCACGATGTTAAAAATATATACCCAATAATGCCAACATTTTCTATACATGTCAGGTTGGTACATGTATTCAAAAGAAAACACCCAAAGGTGTATCCTATTATTCACCAACATAAACAGCATTATGTAAACGTTATTATGCAAAGCACGTATATGTCAGAGCCCCAAGATAGTGGCATATGGGATGTATAACATGTAGCTGTCCATTCCAAAGACTGGCGCACAATCTGGGACTGCATATCACTCATATGGTAGGGCATCATTCAAGTCTAACAGGAGTTCATACCTGTTAGCATGTGTATGTTAATGGATCCTCTAATCCCTGTTCAATATAGACAGTTGGGCATAAGTTACATCCATTTCTGGTAGGTGGGCATGTTGTTTGGCATGTTGTATGTGAGTTTGTAACGTATGCATTCCCAGAGTCGTGAGTTGCATGACTGTGGAGTTGAGGCGTGTGGTGTGTTCGTTTGGTACTTACCAACGAGCAATGCATTCCCATAGGTGCCAGCCTCAAAGCGCTGGTTGATGATGGACTGTCGGAAGATGAAGGAATCATGCACACTGCCTGGGTAGTTGGCGACGACATTGGTGACGAGTCCCAGGTGGTCCACTATTGCCTGCACATTGATGGAATGTGTGTGCTTCCTGTTGCGGTAATTGTGTGCAGTGGCGGCAGGGGGCACGAGGAGTACATGTGTGCAATCGATTGCCCCCAACACGTGCGGGAAGCCAGCTATGGCGTAGAAGCCTTGCTTGGTCTCCAGCTGTTCCTGCGCAGTGTGGGGGAAGTGAAGGTACTGGGGTACCAAGCTGATGATGGCATCCAAGACAGGTGTGAGGAACTTGGATAGGGCTGGCTGTGAGACTCCTCCGACTCTGGCAGTTGTTGGTTGGAAGGTACCAGAGGCCAACAGGTGCAGCACAGCCAGCAGCTTTGTCTGCGGAGGGATGTTGGTTGTCCGCTGTGTTGGTACCGTCAGCCTGTGGGCAATGATGGTCAGGATGCGGAGGATGGTTGTCCTTTTGAGCCTGTAGTGGGCAATGACATCCTCTGGTGTTAAGTCTGTGAGGCTGGTGCGTTTTCTGAAGGTCCGCTGTCTTTGTCTGCGCTGCCTCAGTGGTAGTCCGGGGAGGGGGGCGGGAGGGGTGGCGGGCCTGGGTGTGGTGGCGGTGGGTGTTGTGACCCTCTTGGGGCTCCGAGCTGCATGATCAGTAGCTCCATGGCATCTGTTGTTCTTCAGGTGTGGCTCTGGTCTGGGCTCCCTTTTGTGGTGCAGGTTGTCGTCCGACTGAACACCAGGTAAGAGCAGGTGTTAGATCCCTGCTGCTAACGCGCCTTATCGCCTGTTTTGGGATCTTATCGCCGATCTGGCTGGTCGTTGAGAATATTACGAAGTGGTGTTTTCGTGGCTTTTTGCACAGGAACGCCTACTCTGCATCTCATTAGCGTTATTTGCCGGTGTCATCCGTGGCGATGTTTTTTGCGGCTGCTATCGCAGGAAAACTGGCGATATCGGCTGTTAGCACCAGCTTGTGAATAGGGCGATAAATCTATCGCCACTTTGGCTGCGATAAAGTGCCGCTAACTCGGCGATAAGTCCTTGAGAATATGCCCCATTGACTTCAATGTACAGTTTTGAGATACCATGAGATATGTTTGCCTTTCCTTCAGTAATTTGAAATGTTTTTTCTTTTAATTTTATAAACAATAATATACGGACATTGGACAATTCAACAGCTCAGCACCTGCATTATTAACTCAAAACATTTTGGCTTTGCCAATCTTTGCTCATTTAATGGTGAGTATGCTGCTAGTTTCATGAGGCAAAACTGTATATGGGAGGGAGTACTGAGAATCCATGCACTGCTCCTGTATATAAGGATACAAAAGGGGATGATGGACGGAACGTTTGAGCCAATCAAACACTCACCCCCAGTCAACTGATCTGGGTTTAATCCATCATCATTCTTTAGCTCACTCCACCACCCCAGTTCAGACATGGCCATATGCAAATCAGTCTGACCCTGTGCCTCATGGGAACAGTCCAGCCCGAACTGCCAAGCCATGTCTTCCCTGGACCGGAAACAAGCATCCTAGGACCGGTTTCTGGCATTCCAGCCGTCATCAGCCAGGCTTGCTTGAATCCAGTGGCAAAGTGAGCAAGGGACCCACGTCTGGGCATACCCCCGCCAACTTAGGGCGAACAAAGCGATACAAAAGGGGATGATGGACGGAACGTTTGAGCCAATCAAACACTCACCCCCAGTCAACTGATCTGGGTTTAATCCATCATCATTCTTTAGCTCACTCCACCACCCCAGTTCAGACATGGCCATATGCAAATCAGTCTGACCCTGTGCCTCATGGGAACAGTCCAGCCCGAACTGCCAAGCCATGTCTTCCCTGGACCGGAAACAAGCATCCTAGGACCGGTTTCTGGCATTCCAGCCGTCATCAGCCAGGCTTGCTTGAATCCAGTGGCAAAGTGAGCAAGGGACCCACGTCTGGGCATACCCCCGCCAACTTAGGGCGAACAAAGCGATACAAAAGGGGATGATGGACGGAACGTTTGAGCCAATCAAACACTCACCCCCAGTCAACTGATCTGGGTTTAATCCATCATCATTCTTTAGCTCACTCCACCACCCCAGTTCAGACATGGCCATATGCAAATCAGTCTGACCCTGTGCCTCATGGGAACAGTCCAGCCCGAACTGCCAAGCCATGTCTTCCCTGGACCGGAAACAAGCATCCTAGGACCGGTTTCTGGCATTCCAGCCGTCATCAGCCAGGCTTGCTTGAATCCAGTGGCAAAGTGAGCAAGGGACCCACGTCTGGGCATACCCCCGCCAACTTAGGGCGAACAAAGCGATACAAAAGGGGATGATGGACGGAACGTTTGAGCCAATCAAACACTCACCCCCAGTCAACTGATCTGGGTTTAATCCATCATCATTCTTTAGCTCACTCCACCACCCCAGTTCAGACATGGCCATATGCAAATCAGTCTGACCCTGTGCCTCATGGGAACAGTCCAGCCCGAACTGCCAAGCCATGTCTTCCTGGACCGGAAACAAGCATCCTAGGACCGGTTTCTGGCATTCCAGCCGTCATCAGGCAGGCTTGCTTGAATCCAGTGGCAAAGTGAGCAAGGGACCCACGTCTGGGCATACCCCCGCCAACTTAGGGCGAACAAAGCGATACAAAAGGGGATGATGGACGGAACGTTTGAGCCAATCAAACACTCACCCCCAGTCAACTGATCTGGGTTTAATCCATCATCATTCTTTAGCTCACTCCACCACCCCAGTTCAGACATGGCCATATGCAAATCAGTCTGACCCTGTGCCTCATGGGAACAGTCCAGCCCGAACTGCCAAGCCATGTCTTCCCTGGACCGGAAACAAGCATCCTAGGACCGGTTTCTGGCATTCCAGCCGTCATCAGCCAGGCTTGCTTGAATCCAGTGGCAAAGTGAGCAAGGGACCCACGTCTGGGCATACCCCCGCCAACTTAGGGCGAACAAAGCGATACAAAAGGGGATGATGGACGGAACGTTTGAGCCAATCAAACACTCACCCCCAGTCAACTGATCTGGGTTTAATCCATCATCATTCTTTAGCTCACTCCACCACCCCAGTTCAGACATGGCCATATGCAAATCAGTCTGACCCTGTGCCTCATGGGAACAGTCCAGCCCGAACTGCCAAGCCATGTCTTCCCTGGACCGGAAACAAGCATCCTAGGACCGGTTTCTGGCATTCCAGCCGTCATCAGCCAGGCTTGCTTGAATCCAGTGGCAAAGTGAGCAAGGGACCCACGTCTGGGCATACCCCGCCAACTTAGGGCGAACAAAGCGATACAAAGGGGATGATGGACGGAACGTTTGAGCCAATCAAACACTCACCCCCAGTCAACTGATCTGGGTTTAATCCATCATCATTCTTTAGCTCACTCCACCACCCCAGTTCAGACATGGCCATATGCAAATCAGTCTGACCCTGTGCCTCATGGGAACAGTCCAGCCCGAACTGCCAAGCCATGTCTTCCCTGGACCGGAAACAAGCATCCTAGGACCGGTTTCTGGCATTCCAGCCGTCATCAGCCAGGCTTGCTTGAATCCAGTGGCAAAGTGAGCAAGGGACCCACGTCTGGGCATACCCCCGCCAACTTAGGGCGAACAAAGCGATACAAAAGGGGATGATGGACGGAACGTTTGAGCCAATCAAACACTCACCCCCAGTCAACTGATCTGGGTTTAATCCATCATCATTCTTTAGCTCACTCCACCACCCCAGTTCAGACATGGCCATATGCAAATCAGTCTGACCCTGTGCCTCATGGGAACAGTCCAGCCCGAACTGCCAAGCCATGTCTTCCCTGGACCGGAAACAAGCATCCTAGGACCGGTTTCTGGCATTCCAGCCGTCATCAGCCAGGCTTGCTTGAATCCAGTGGCAAAGTGAGCAAGGGACCCACGTCTGGGCATACCCCCGCCAACTTAGGGCGAACAAAGCGATACAAAAGGGGATGATGGACGGAACGTTTGAGCCAATCAAACACTCACCCCCAGTCAACTGATCTGGGTTTAATCCATCATCATTCTTTAGCTCACTCCACCACCCCAGTTCAGACATGGCCATATGCAAATCAGTCTGACCCTGTGCCTCATGGGAACAGTCCAGCCCGAACTGCCAAGCCATGTCTTCCCTGGACCGGAAACAAGCATCCTAGGACCGGTTTCTGGCATTCCAGCCGTCATCAGCCAGGCTTGCTTGAATCCAGTGGCAAAGTGAGCAAGGGACCCACGTCTGGGCATACCCCCGCCAACTTAGGGCGAACAAAGCGATACAAATATCCTGTATATAAGGAATCTGTACCTTGATCGTGGTACATTAGTTTCAGGCGTACATATAGTTTATTTTGCAGTTTGATATAGCGCAAAGGCGACCTGAAGGTATCGGCGAGCTTTACATGAGCAACAGTTATATTATACATAATACATAACACATTTCAACACAAGGATATATTCATTTTAGGCACGGGCAGATTACTTGATTTGCTCAGAAACACAGGATGTTGAGCCGGTGCAAAGACTCAAACCCGGGGGCATATTTACAAGGGCATTGCGCCACTGGAGTGTCACTTTTTAGCATGCTCGGGTGGCGCAATGCCCTGCTCCATATTCACAAAGCGACGTTAAGCCACTTTCCGTGGTTTAACACTGCTTTGTAAATATCATACCCTTTCACGCAGGTATCTGCGTGAAAGGGGCATGCACTGGGTGTTGTTGTAGGCGTTCCACCGCAACACGCATTGCTTTTTGATGATGCCCCAAATTTACAAGGATGTGTAAATCTGAGGCAGCACCAAAAACTAATGTCACTGAATAGCAGGTGTTAGATTGGTGCAACGAGGAGAAATACTTTTATTTCCCCTTGTTTTTGCTCTTTCTATGTGTGCTGCATTTGGCAGCACAATTAGAAGGAGCAAATCAGCTTTAAAGAATATTTATGTGGAGGAAGGTGTCCCTTCCTGCACATAAACAATCCTCCCTACAACACAGACACTATTGCACCATGGTGCAAGGAGGCCTGTGTTGCAGGGAATTATCCCTGCAATGCAGGTACCCTTGAACCATGGTGCAAGGGTGTCTGTGTTGGCATGAGGCAGCTTTTTTTAGCACCAGAGCAAGGGAAAACACAGGGGTGCACCGTATTCTTGTAACTACAGCGCATTCCTAAATTTTTTAAATGACTAAGCATGGCATAGCTAAATTGCTTGCAGCGCCGCGTTGTACCATTTCTTTGTAAATATACCCCCAGGACCTTATTTAGAAGCCCATTACGCAGGCAGCGTGTTAATTTTTTAGATGCACAGACGGCGCAGTGTGCCTGCCCATATTTACAAGGCCATGTAAAGTCACCCTGCGTGACTTTTCACAGCCTTGTGAATAAGGGCCCCTGTCATGCATTACTCTGCGTGAAAGGGTAATTCCATGGGTGTTACTGTGGGTGTTTGTAGTGAAGACGGTGGAGCCAAGGTAAGTTCAGAAGATTTATTGCAGTGGCTACACGGCTGACAGATCCAACCAGCTGTAAGCCCACCAGTAACTGACTGGCAGAGAATGCTAAGATTGTTGAGGACAAAACATTCTCTGCCAATACTACAATACTACATACCTTCCCTTCTTCCCCCCCAAAAAATATAACAAAGAAAAATAAACCAAATTAAAAATACACAAATATCACTCATGGAATCTCTTGGAGTGACTATAACTCTAGAGCTTCTCCTAGGAATAGCCATCTTAATTAAATCAGACATTTTGCTGCACTTGCTGGGACAAAGTGGCATACTTGCCGTATCTTTGTCAAAATCGCCACCAAACTTGGTTCTCACCCCTTGACAATCTTTGTAAGATTCCACCAATGCTCCACTTCCACTTGAACAGCATTATTACCAGCCTTCACAACTCTGGAAGGGTCACTGTATTTGCTCTTCCCCTTTTTAACATGAATGGGAGACTTAATACGGACCAGATGTACCACCTCCAAGGGACCTAGTTCAGCACCTTTCTTGTTATCATACCAAAGCTTCTGTTTCATTTGAGTCTGTGACATATTTTCTTTCACAATATCAATTTCAATTTCAATCAATAACTTTATTTGATACTTTTCAGTAACATAAAAGTATACTACAAAACAGATAAAAAGTTTAACATTTTAAAATGTCTCTTCATATATACAGTGTGATTATTAACATTCAAGAAAGTAGACAATTAAAACAAAGTGCAATTTTCATCCCCTCCGGTGATTCTTTAAAAAAGCGGAAGTTGTCTTATGGGAGAGCATCTGGCATGCTTTTCCTAATTTTCAGCACCTGCCATATGTAAGAAGACATTGTACAACTTACATATGGGGTATGTAATTGTTGCAAAAATAGGAGTGCTGGCCTACATTGTCTAAAAGTGTTTTAAATACAGTTAAGATATATCTCTTCCTGGGGACTTCGTAAAATTTGCAAACGAATATATTGTGCAAATTAGTTATTCAATATCCATAAGTTTCATCACATCAGATTCTGATTTAATCCACTCATTCATCCGGGTCTAAAAATAGTGTTCACCTTCCTTACCCTCAAGAGCTCGAAAGGTGAAATGTTGGTGGCAGAGTGATGAGTTGTCCTATAAAACCACAACATGCTATCCAAAGATCTGGTAATGTCATGGT
This sequence comes from Calotriton arnoldi, assembly GCA_963921515.1. Taxonomy (NCBI): domain Eukaryota; kingdom Metazoa; phylum Chordata; class Amphibia; order Caudata; family Salamandridae; genus Calotriton; species Calotriton arnoldi. The sequence continues at coordinate 46,055 of CAWUFW010019664.1, forward strand.
TCCCAGACTTAGCCCACTTGAGGCACTCCCCCACCACATGATTCATCCTATCCAGAAGACCATTTGTTTGTGGGTAGTATAAAGAACACCTCAAATGTTTAACACCACATGAAGTGAGAAATGTCTCCAACTCATTGCTTACAAACTGAGGGGCTCATTACGATGGCGGAACGATGGCCACCGCCGGGCCGGCGCTGGCTATTTTTCCGCCATCGTCAATCGATTTACCCCCCGCCACATTATGATGGCGGTGGGTACCGCGGCGGAGTGAAACTCCGACCGCCGCTTTTCCGCCGATCGCAATCGTCACGATTGCCCAGCAGAGCGGTCATCATGCTTCCAATTGCGGCGGAGCCTAGCAGGCTCCGCCGGCACGCTTATGATGCCGGCGGAAGCCAGCCTTTCCGTGGCGGTTGCACCGCCATTGAAAGGCTGGCGGAGAATGTCTTCCGGGGCCCCTTGCGGGCCCCCATTGTGTTGGGGGGGTGTGTGGGTGCACGGGGGGGTACCATGGTTCCCCCCTACATTTCACTGCACCAAGTGGCAGGCACAGTGTAGTGCCTGCCACGCAGTGCAGTGAAATGCACAACATGCTCTTTTTGACATCGCAGCGGTGCTGCTGTCAGCAGCCACCGCCGCAATGTTAAAGGTGCGGAGTCCGACCGCAGCAGTGGCGGTCCCATACTAATCGCATAGGCGGTACCGCCGCACGCATGGCGGTTGGACACAATCACCGCTACGATGGCGGCTGGATCAAATCCGACCGCCATCGTAATGAGACCCTGAGTTCCATTGTGAGAAACAAGGACCTCTGGGAACCCTTCTCTCATGCACTCCACCCTTAAAAACATAACCACACGTAGCATTTGGTTCTCTGACCATCTTGAATTCTGGCCATTTACACGCATAGTCCATCAGGACTAAAATCCACCCAGCAAGGAGTCGAAAGGACCCATAACATCGATCCCTAACTTGACCCATGGACCAGAGGGACATTCGATGGGTAATAGAGAAGGTGTCACCACCTTAAGGCTTTTATCTGCAGCTTTACACACACAACAACTCTCTATCATTTCATTAATCTCCACAATCATAGTGGGCCACCAAAATCTTTCTTGAATGCGACGTTTAGGGAAGGTCGCTCCTAAATGACCATCATGCGCCCTTTTAATAACAATCTGCCTGACTGAATGGGGAGGAATGAACTTATCAGAGCGTAATAACAAACCATCCTCTAGGGGAATCTCACTCTCAACCTTACAGTAAGGTTGTAAAAGAGGAGGCAGCACCATCTCTATGGGCCAGTCCTCCCTGACCAACTCACACACTTGCTGCAGTAATGTATCGTCCCTCAAAGCACTCATCCAGTCTTCCTCAGAACCAGTGTTAAGTTCAGGTATATCCAATGCAGCTACAAAGAAATCCTCAGAATCCTCATCACAGAGCTCATAGAAATCCAACTCTTCACTTTCATCTTTATTCTGTGGGAAGCTTGCAAAAAAATCATCCCTCCCATTCTTTTGTCTGGCGATGTGGAACACATCAAACTGATATTGCAGAAATCTGGTAACCATCCTTGCAATTCTAGGAGTACAACACTTGCTAGCACCAGTACCAAGAATGATAACCAAAGGCTTGTGATTGTTGGAAGTTTGAAACGTTTTCCCCATACATATGGACGAAACTTTTCTATAGCCCACAAACAAGCTAGTAATTCCTTCTCTATAACAGAGTACTGAAGTTCGGCATCCCTAAACACTCTTGACGCAAAATCTAGTGTTTTCCTTATCACCACAACCTTGCATCAGGATGGCACCCAACCCCACCTGGCTAGCATCAACAGTAATACAGCAGGGCAAATCGGGATCAAAAGGTTTAAGAGCTTTGTTATTACTTAAGCTGGATTTTACCTGATTGATCGCAGCAACACACTCCTCCAACCACTCAAACTTGACTCCCTTCTTGAGTAAGTTGCTGATAGGATGCACCATGGTGGCAAAATCGTGGATGAACCTTGAGTAATACTCACATAGACCAAGCAAGGATTTAACTGCAGTTTTGTCTTTTGGATCAGGAGCATTCGCAATAGGCTCAATAAGACCTTGCCTAAGTCTTATTCCATCTTGAGATATTAAGTGATCGAGATATTCTACTTCTCTACACAAAAACTTGCACTTCTCAGTCTTGAGAACCACCCCATGTTTCTCAAAAATCTTGAGCACATTCCGTAAAATAGCATTGTGAGATTGGGTATACTTTGTATGAACTAAAACATTGTCCTGAAACACCAATACACCTTGAACCCCACTCAAAAGATTCTGCATCACTCTATGAAAAACAGATGCAACAGATGCTAGACTTGAGCCTCTTTGACACAAGAAAATAAGTCATTGATTTTGGGTAATGGGTGTCAGTCAACCCAAATTTCCTTATTTAGTGACCTCAAATCCCCACATACATGCAGTTGTCCACACCTCTTGCTATCTACAACTAAAGGGGATAACCACAAAGAAGACTCAGCGGGTTCTATGATTCCTTTGTCACACAAACTCTTGAGTTAGTTGTTGAGGTCTTCTCTCACACTCAAAGGAGCTCCCCTAAGATTGTGCTTAACAAGAATTGCACCTTCCTTCACAATGATCTTGTGTCTGAAACATTAAATCTTACCTAGACTATCACCAAATAAAGCGGGGGAACTCTCCTTCCGTTTCACCCCCTCCTCCTCGCATGCAACCACCAAAACTGCTCCCTGGCACCCTGTCTTATTATCATCCCCAACAAACCTTGGTGAAACCATCCAAGTATGTTAAGATCCTTGCCTGCAATGTAAATCTTACACTTAATCTTCCTCCCTTTGAACTCAAGTATGTCTTCGATAAAACCAAGGAGTTCTATTTTACGCCTTGTGAGAGTGTTAATGTGGTGGGGCAAATAAGTCCAAGCAAAAATTTGCCAGCAACAGCGGATTCACTAGTATCAAGAAAAAAGTAAACACTAGTAGTCACAACAGTAGCAATATGTGCTTCTGGTGTGGCAATGCCCCACACCCTAAAGGGAGGAAATATCCTACGGCAAATGTCATGTGCAATGCCTGCAAAAAAAGACAGGACATTTTGCTAAGGTCTGTCTGAAAAAGAGATCTCATAAGAAAACAGTGGTGTGTGTGATGGAGTCTGAGGATGAGTCAGACACTGAAGTTATTTCTGTGATTAAGAGATGAATAAATGGATTCCCAAAGCTTTGTGAATGAACCAGTCACAGGTGATCCATCTTCTTGCATAGATCCCAGCCAATATTTTGCAATGAACACACTAGAGCCAAGGTAAGTTCAGAAGAATTATTGTAGTGGCTACACGGTTGACAGGTCCATCCAGCTGCAAGCCCACCAGTAACTGACCACAATCAACAGTCCCCACTTGAACCATAACATTCTGAGAACTACAGTTCATGACAACATCAGAACTATTGGCAGAGAATGCTAGGATTGTTGAGCACAAAACATTCTCTGCCAATACTACAATACTACATAGTTCTCACGCAACATCCATGGAATCTGACACATTCCCAGATTTACACAGTGTGGCAAACCTGGGAATGCATCAGAATCTTACACCTCCCTAGGGGAGGCATAGGAGTGGCGCAACGAGGTGAAAGACTTTTTTTTCTCCTCATTTTTTACTCTTTCTAAATGTGATGCATTCTGCAGCACACATAGAAGGAGCAAATCATCCCTGCAACGCAGGCACCCTTGCACCATGGTGCAAGGGTGTCTGTGTTGGCGCACAGCTGCTATTTGAACACAGGCACAGGGAAGAAGGACAGGAATACGCTATATCTTGTAGATACAATGCATGCAACAATATGGTCCTACTGGCACCTATTTAGAGAAAAGATATACAATATGTATTTACGTATTATATTAATGGCGAGAGAGACACATGAAACATATCACACGTAAGGCTATTTGGAACAGTAAAATGAATTTTTGTATTCTTTTTATATTTTGAAGTAATCGTATATCTTTTCTCTAAATAAATGCTAGTAGGACCATATTGTTGAATGTACCGTACATTACCCAGATCCTAGGGCTCCTTGGGTTCCTTCCCTTTTATTTTGATGCACGGCAGCACAGCAGGAAGGCCTCCTGCGCTGCTGTGCATCAAAATATAGTAAATGAGGCCCCTAGCTCCTTATTTCCAAGGGTGGAAGTTCTGACCACATCTGCTCCTGCATATTAACATCTTGATATATTTCCTGAACATTCAACTTTGTTGCATTCTTCGGAAACTGACGCCTAGCCTAGCATATGTGTTTCACCAGCTTTAATGTTTGCATTTATTGATCATTTATAGTGTATATTTTCTCATGTACAGAGTCTGATTTCACATTTATTCGAAATCCGGTAGTACGTGTGCGGCTTATTCAATCGATAAAAGGCATTTTTAATATAGCAATTTAAATGAATGTATTTATTTTAAATATTTTGAACATGATCCCTTATAGTCACTACAAAATATCCTCGACAAAGATACATATAACAACAAGGCACAATAAGTAAGCCCATAAGGTCATGTGAAAGATGGCTGTATAGTAAACAATAGTGCTGAGGCTCTTTATACATTAATGCTGAATAGCTGCTTCCATATAGGATTTTTTCAGTGGTTTCTTGAACATGGAAAAGTTGTTTCAACTCTTAGAGGTCGGTAGCTGGAAGGTATATACAGCGCTTGCACTTTCCAATTCCAGAAGGTATCTCCACCCCTAGGACAAGTGTGATGGGGACTTCTCTTGCTACCTGGTTCTGAAACCTTTGTTCTCTACAACTGATTATCAGAAGGCATATTTCGAGTAGACCAGATGCCTCATGACTAGTCACTTTTATTTTAAAGTAGAAAAGACTTTATTGCTTGATTAATAAAAATCCTTGCAACATGAGTAAAATGACATTATATCCAAAGTTACATATTTCATAAAAGGGTGCCTCTTTGTAAGATACATCCATGAAATAAAACATGAATAAAATACTTGCAACATGAAGAGGTGCAATTGTATCCAACGTTACATATTTTGGAAAAAGGGTGCTTTTTTTAATAAAATACATGCTTAAAAAGAGAAAGAGAAACTGGACAGTTAGAATCATTGCACAAAGGTGGGCCTGGTCGAGTGATAAAGTGCAGTAGGTTTGGCTAAAAAGGGGTTAAGATGGTCTTGTGCTATAAAGCTTTAGAAGCAGGGATGAGTGAAAGGGGTTAAGGTAGCCTTATGCTATAAATCTTTATAAGCAGGGATGAGTAAAAAGAACTATGTCTAAAGACCGGATTGAGGTGTGGTCTTTGTCACTGCAACAGGAGTTTGTGCTCTGTATAGCAGACTCGTCACTTTAATTGGTGACTGATTGCAGTATGTGTAATATATTAATTCGTAGATTTAACATGGATTTAAATGTGATTTCAAGCACAGAATTTGGTCAGTCTCAAAAGGAGAGATCCAAATCATAATAATAAGCCCAAGGTACTAATTAAACAGATTGACAACTCTGCCATTTTCAATGACTGAGGCCAAAGGGGAGGCAATGTGCTTTTGTGGGGCATAAAAAGTGATGCTTGTGTTTTATTATAGTTATTGGGAACACTCCTTTAACCAACAATATTTTATTGGGTGTTTATGTAGACCAGACCTGTCTAGGAGCGACGTGGACACTGAACTTATGGAGAGTGGAGGGTAACATCTCTGAACTCATGTACTATGCTTGGTTTAAACAGCTGCTTGGGCAGTCTCAGTGTGGGATGCACTTGAATCCATTCAAGTTAATATAAAAATATTGGTAAGGTTTTAAATAACTAAAACAATAAAGAATTTGACTCTGACTCAGTCAAGTTAAACCAGATGGTGGGTGTAAGAATTTGGATTTATTTTTTGGGGTGGGTGGCTATACAACTCAAGAAACATTCCTAACTCTTGTCAGGGTGAACCCCCAAAGTCACTAAATTAACCTGAGCTCAGCTCCCTGTTAGCTATGGTATAGAGCAGATGGTATTTATGCAGTCCCAAAACAGTAATAAAGTCAAAATTCAAAACAATAAAAGTCTTAAACTGAATTAGAGGGGCGTGGTCTGGCCAGGCAGGAAGATGGCCGCCTGAAGTGCGAGCTCCGCCGCGGGATGGGCGCCTGAAGACGACGGCTCTCTTCCCTGCACTTGCAGGGCTTCTTTTTCTTCACCAAGTGCGACTTAAAGACACAAGTTTGTCCGGCTTTCCGGCAGACACCAGTGAAGACCTTGCCGGAGTTAAGCATCGGCGAGGAGCTCCAGAAGGCCTCGGTCTGCCTCGCGCTCCTCGTGTACCGCGTCTGCCACGGCCGCATTTCCTGTCACTGCCCAGGCCACACCTCTTCTCACTGCCGAGGCCGCGCCTCCTGTCATTGCCGAGGCTGCGCCTCTTGTTGACGCACAGCAGGGTACCTTTGGGAATTGAAGTCCCAGGCTACCGCTTTCTCCACAGCGTTGTTTTAAAAGCGGGAAATTTAAACAATGTGTTAGTTTTAAACTTGCCTCACTCCTTTGTGAAAGTCCCACGCTTTTCTTCACATGGTGCGCATGATTTAATATAGCGTTTGGGACTGCAGGAGGAGACAAGCAACGATGTTATTAATAATTTACTTTACCATTCCCACGCTCCCTCTGGGAATTGAAGCTTTGTACTGTCACTATCTCCACAGCGCTCTCCCAGCGGTGATGAATTTACCACATGTGAGTACATGACAGGAATTTCCTCAACCTGTCGTCCAGTTCCTTCATTTTGCACTTACCTCATTCCTCTTCGACAGTCCCCCGCTTTTATTTAATTGGTACCCATGATTCAATACAGCGCTAGGGACTTCAGGAAGAGGATGTATTGAGACCAGGCTATCAATGACAGTGGCGTACAACTAACCCTTGCATACAACAGTTGTGTAGACACTTGCTGCACTGCCATCACCAGGGCCTTCTTTACCTGCCCAGCTACCTTTTATAAACTGGACTTACTAATTCTCTTTACATTTGTCTGCTAACAATAATCTCTACAGTGGTTTGCGCCAGCATTTCTACAAATATACTCGAAAGAAATATCACTTTAAATTAATTCAATTAGAGAACCAATAGTAAGTCTCTACAATAAAGCCTTCTCTCGCTCTGTGCATCTTTTTATTATATCAAGGTCAACATCAAGTCTACCAAATTATTCACAGGGGCATAAAAAACGACTGTTTATAACCACATTACGATGCGAAAGGTCGCCTTTGCATTACCTCAGGGTGCTGATCAAAAGTAAAAGTCGAATGTCTGCTAATAAACACGGAAATAAGCCCCCTAAACAACTTCTCTTTACAGAAGTTCTCAAACAATCCAACACCATGCCTGTGAAAGGAGGTACCTCCTCTGCAACTAGCTTGCCCCAGGTTTCACCTCCTACCACTGAACACATACCAACGGACACTATGGAACGCATACTACATGAAATTTCAGGGGTCAGCCATCGATTGGAAGGTATGGATGCCACCATAACATCTTTGGCTGCAGAGACCAAGTCAATTAAGGCAGACATTGCAGGTTTTCATACTAGAGTTGAAGGGCTTGACTCTCGAATAATGATGATGGAGAATCGCCTTGATTCATTACAAAGTAGAGACCAAGATCTCCTATTTCTTCGTAGTAAAATAGTTGATTTAGAAGACCGTAGTAGAAGAGACAACATCCGCTTCTTTAGGTTTCTGGAAAATGTCAAAGGCCAAAAAACCAGAGCATTTCTTTGTGACATTCTCCCAAAACTGACTGGCACTTCTTTTACTCCACCTTTAGAAATCCAGCGAGCTCAGTGAATTGGTCCTCCGCGCAAAGACCCTGCAGCACGTCCAAGACCACTTATTGCCTGTTTCCTCAGACATGATCAAACAAGACAATTACTGGCTGCATCTCGTTCGCAAGGCTCCTTTTCATATGATGGTCACCTCATCCACATGGCAGCTGATTTTTCTAAGGAAACAAATGAACGGCGAAAAGCATTTCTTTCCATGCGACCTCAACTTCGACAACTAGATATCAAATATGGACTATTTGAACCTGCACGTTTTTGCATCACCAGAAACGGAGGCTCTAAAGATTTTTATGGCCCGGAAGACTTACAGAAATTCCTAGATTGTATGAAACTACAAGACATGGAGGTACAGCATCCGCAACAAGATCAAATTCAATCAACCTCTCACTTCTCTCAACAGTTATCGGATAACAGACGACGAAATCCTAACAACTCCAGACACCGTGGCAGAGACTTGGAAAGACCTAACCGTTCTCAAGAAGACAAAAATTCAGCTCTGCAATCTGTTTCTACTTTTACACAAGAACCACATAGAGACAAATCCAGATCCCCTCTTAAATCCACCTCAGATGCGGACTGAAAATTTTGTTAATCAATCTGCTGTTACTACTTACAGCCGCAGTTAAAAGAAGGCCTCACACTAGTTTCTGGTCCTTTCTCATTAGTATAAGTACTATGACCAACTTGCATGCTCTCACATGAAATGATGTTCAAGTCCTGTTCAGTATGCCGTAGTAGATTATATTACTCTATTTTGTATTTATACAGTTCTGTATTTATAATGTTTTCTCTTCTCATGATTTTCGTCTGCTACTCTCAATATGTTATGCTACATTATATTATTCTAGGCTACAGTATACTATCTTAATCTATATTATTCTATTTAATATTTATAATGTTAGTTAAAGGAAGGCCTCAGACAAGTTTAGGGTCCTTTTCATCAACATAAGTACTATGAACAAATTGCATGATACCACAGGAAACTAATGTTCAAGTTTTTTTCTCTTCAATATGCCATAGTAGATTGTATTATTCTATTTTACATTTATAATGTTATATCTCCTTAAGACTTTCATCTGTTACTCTTAATATAGTATGCTATATTATATCATTATAGGCCACACTATGCTATATTAATTTAAAATATTCGCTTTAATATTCCTAAAGTTTCACCTACAATGACTTCAAATTCAAATTCAAATTCGCTTTATTCAATTTTCATTTTAGGATAAAAAATCATAAAAGCACAATACACAAATACAAATTTATACATTTATACATTTTGAACATTCTATTTAAATTCATTGCTAGAGGAGTACGAACCACCACATTATAATAGTACTTCTTTGTTCAATTTTGTCAAATAAAAACGACTGTCCATATCAGACTAGGTTCATTACAACAATTTATACAGATAAAACCAGTACATTAAAATTTACAATTGTTTCCTAAACTTAATTACTGCTTTTAAAAACAGTGCAATATTTCTAGTATAACATTCATTATCCAATAGTTGCAATGCAAGATAGGCGGGGCAACATTGCCTCAAACCCCAAATTTTTAAAATAGGGAGGATCCACCTTTTTCTGTATTCCCTATAATATTTACAGAATAAAGCAATATGAATTGTCGATTGAGACGCAACACCATCACAAGGGCAGGCTCTTAAATTTTTTGACCAATCGTTTATTGTAGGGAACGATACTAAACGATAAAAGGAATCTAATCTAAAACGTACAAGCACGAATCTATCGTACCCGGTTCCATAGTAGGTCAAGTAAGGTTGCATTTCAGTGGAAACAAGAATCATCTGGTTTTGGAGAGCTGTCGGTTTATAGGCTTCACTTTCATATCTAAGTTCTTCCAAGTGTGACATACATTGCTTTTTAAAATCTTTCCTGGAGATATCAATCATCTTTGATGGATTTTCAAAAAATTCTGACTGTCCTAAGTCCCCCATAAAATCTTTAATATACTTCAACCATCTAATAGTTAAGGCTTGGTCCAGTTTAAGAGAATCTTTTATGACCCTTTGATTAAATGTTGTTTTTGTTGAGGTCCAGATTCGTGCCATAATAAAACTGTCTGGACCCTTATTTTATCCGTAATGTATTCTAGCCCCAGCTCCTTGTGGCATACAAAGGTTGAAGTCGAACGAGGGACAGCCAATATATAGCGAATAAAAGCATTTTCCACTTTCTGTATGTCTGCTACGTTACAGTATCCCCAGATCCCCGCCCCGTACAGTACTGCACTGACGCACTTGGCTTGATAGATTTTAACCAATTCCGAAGGTGGCCGTTTGCCTAATTTCTGAGCAAAATTTACAAGGGCTGTTGTTGTTTTCATAAATATCAATTTTTTTGCCCTTATGGCCTGCAGCCATGTGCCCTTATTATCCACAAGAATACCTAAATATGGATATGTTTTTGTGGTTTCTAGTTTATTGTTTCCAATAAAAATGGATCATTCTTTCTTGCTAGTTTTCCCACAGCTCATTATAAAGGTTTTAGTAGCGTTAATCTTTAGGTCAAGGCTTTCCATGTAGACGTGTATTTATAATGTTTTCTCTTCTCATGATTTTCGTCTGCTACTCTCAATATGTTATGCTACATTATATTATTCTAAGCTACAGTATACTATCTTAATCTATATTATTCTATTTAATATTTATAATGTTAGTTAAAGGAAGGCCTCAGACAAGTTTAGGGTCCTTTTCATCAACATAAGTACTGTGAACAAATTGCATGATACCACAGGAAACTAATGTTCAAGTTTTTTTTTCCTTCAATATGCTATAGTAGATTGTATTATTCTATTTTACATTTATAATGTTATATCTCCTTAAGACTTTCTATCTGTTACTCTTAATATAGTATGCTATATTATATCATTATAGGCCACACTATGCTATATTCATTTAAAATATTCGCTTTAATATTCCTAAAGTTTCACCTACAATGACTTATATTCATCATTTTTAATACACTTCCTATATTAATGCATACTTATTTATTTACATAATATATATTACTTAAGTTTAGTTCATGAAAATATTATTTCTCTTTCATTAATGTGACATACCTAATGTATCTAATATTTTCTATTCTTATCTTTTAATCACCTATATGTTATCTTATTTTGTACTTCTAAATCTGACTAATGTGTTATCATAGGCTTTCATCTTAAATCACTTCACACCATTTTCGGTTTTTTGGTCATCAGTATACACCACCAATATTACCTTCTGGGACACATCTATTTCACTTTATTTTTTATACTTGCCCTACTAATTACTTTGTTTTTTCTGATGGGGCCCTCCCCCGCGGCGGTGCTCCAGTGAGCCCAGACCCGCGGTCAACAGTTTAGGACTTCTAGTATTGTTCCATAAATACTCTCTCCTTTCATTTTCAATTCATTTTATATCCTCACCTCCTCCCTCCTTCTTTTTCTTTATTCCTTCCTTTCAAATACTTATTACAGCGTTTACACTATACTATTCACCTAGATTGTTTTTTCCCCATTCTTGATTGCGCCTACATAACTGAACTTTGATGTCTTTGTGGTGAGCCAGGGTCCCTCCTTTCTATTTCTTCCTTCCTCCTTATATTCTTTCCAATCTTCTATTCCCTTAACCTCGAACAGGACACTGTCTACTGTATTATTTTTTCCCATTGGCATTTCTTCAGTATGACGAACACCCATCCTCTATGTACAGTTACATGGAATGTCCATGGTCTCACCCATTACAATAAAAGGAAAAAGTGCTTTCTTATCTCCAGTCCAAACACGTAGATGTGGCCTTACTACAAGAAACTCATTTAAATACGCTAGAATCTGATAAACTATGCAGAGAATGGGTGGGGAAGGTCATTCATAGTAGTATCCGCAAGGGTGAATCCACAGACACTGGCCCTATTCGCAAATGTGGAGTTGCAATCCTTATTCGCAAGTCACTCCCAGTCACGGTCTCCAAAACATGGTCGGATTCTGATGGACGTTTCGCGTTTGCCAAATTGCGCATAGGAGACACTTACATTTGTGTGGGATCAGTCTATGCTCCGACAGGAATCAAAAAATCATTCTTCCTTCAGTTGAACCGTTTATTAACAGAGATAGATGCCTCACAGTACCTCATTGGTGGGGATTGGAATCTGGCACGAGATCCAATTTTAGACAAAACGGGTCCATTAGATAAGGGAAATGCTGCAGATAGAGCTCTATTGGCTGACGTAATATTGGATAACGGATTAGTTGACCACTGGCGTCTTAGCCATCCAACAGACACGGAATACACCTTTTTCTCTCCCACCCATGGCACATTCTGTCGCTTGGACTACTTTTTGACATCACAGAAAATGGTTCAATTGGTAACGGAATCTCACATTTTGGAAACAGCTCTATCTGACCACTCCCCTGTCCTCTTATCCCTGGAACTAGGACTTTCTAGGCCAGGCGTAAGCCCTGGCGCATGAACATTCAACGACACAGGACTCCCAAGGGTAAATCCCAGCTACAATTACACCGTCAAGACTATCTTTCCAATAATCAGGGTTCTGTGACCTCCGGCAGAATTATCTGGGCTGCAGCCAAAGCCACTGTCAGGGGCCAGTTAATGCGTGATGCAGCACTTGTTAATAAACAGAATGCACCACGGCAAAAAGAACTAGAACACGACATTCAATCTTACTCTCGCCTATACACACTAACCCCAACCTTGCAGAATCGTAAGTCACTAGAGCAAGCACGCATGGCATTAAATAGCCTTTTTACATCCAAAGCCGAATACGCTCTGCAGAGAATGAAGGGGCGACATTACGAGCAGGGGGAAAAGGCAGGGAGATTATTGGCTGCACAATTGCGCCAAAGAGAGGCAGCTATGGCCATTCCAGCTAATCGAACAGCACAAGGTGATATGCTCACAAGACCGCAAGATATTGTAAATGAATTTGCCTCTTTTTACCAATCTCTTTACACTCCAGGTACTCAGATAGATTTGGATAAGATGTCTACTTTTCTTACAAAGGTGGATCTTCCCCGTCTCTCTGATGATGGTAGAGCTCTCCTTGAAGGTGACATTAGTAAAGATGAGATCTCCCGAGCAATTGCTAACCTACCTTACCACAAAGCTCCTAGGGAAGATACATTACATGCCGCATTCCAAGATGCGGATAATGTATCCTCACTGGAGCCTCTTTCTAACAAAGCCCTCATCGCTGTGCTACCCAAGCCTGGTAAGGATCCCTTGCTATGTAGTAGTTATCGTCCCATCTCGTTATTTAAATTGTGATATTAAAATATTGGCCAGCATCCTAGCGTCCCGTCTTCGTAAAGTCTTACCTTCCCTGATACACCACACTCAAGTAGGCTTTGTCCCAGGGCGCTCCTCTCGGAATCATCTTCGTATGCTAGCCCATACACTGTGGTTTACTAAACACCTTCCAGAATATGCATTAGCTCTTTCACTTGACGCAGAAAAAGCGTTTGATTGCATTGAATGGGACTACCTTTTTACAGTAATGGAACGATTTGGGATGGATGATCAATTTATAGCCAAGGTACGCTTATTATACGATAATCCATCTGCTCAAGTAAATTGTGGTGGTTTTTTATCTGACACATTCCCGATTCGGAGAGGAACACGTCAAGGCTGCCCTTTATCCCCCCTTCTTTTCCTCTTAGCTATAGAACCCCTAGCTGCCACAATCCGCCAATCAGATGAAATCACAGGTATACATCTTCCAATAGGAAATTCTAAAATTTACTAATATGCAGATGATATCCTACTCACCCTTACAAGCCTTCCCCGTTCTATTCCGTCTCTCCTTCAAATTATCAATGACTTCTCTTCCTTTTCAGGTTATAAAATTAATTGGGACAAGAGCGAGGCATTACCCATCTCTGATGGAACTACAAAAGCAGCTATATACGGTTTTCCTTTCCATTGGCAATCCTCACGCCTCAAGTACCTAGGAGTTCTAGTCAATAAAGGTTTGGAAGGCATGGTTATAGACAATTTAAACCCTATGATCTCTCAAATGCAGCAAGATTTTGACAAATGGAGGGCTTTAGGGCTTTCTCTTTGGGGTAGAGTCCAAGCTATTAAAATGGTCACTCTTCCGCGTTTCATATAAATCTTGGGCACGCTTCCCCTCCAGATCCCTTTATCCACCCTTCGATCAATAGACTCCAAGATAAAAACCTTCATATGGGGCTCGGCTAAGCCTTGCCTTGCCGTGGCAAAACTGAAAGCTCACCAATTATATGGAGGAATGGGCCTCCCATCGATTGAACATTATGCCCTAGCATTACACATATCTCAAATATCTTATTTGTTACCAGGGATCAAAGATGTTCCACAATGGGTTCATATAGAACGACATCTTCTATCCACAGATCCAGGTCTTTCTCTTTTATACGGAAGCGGAACTAGTGGTTTTGACCCCAAAAACCCGATTTTATCAGCTATGCATAAATCTTGGTAAAGGGCACATCGTTTATTAGATTCAAACCCGCGTATCCACAACAAGGCTCCCCTATGGAATAATACGTATTAGTGGTCGAACTCTATCCTGGCCTTTGTGGAAAACAGCAGGCATTCACTCTCCAGATCAACTTCTTCATAATGGTGATTTTAAATCATTTTCACAACTAAGAGAGGAATTTAATCTTCCCACACAATAATCTTTGAAGTACATTCAACTCCAACAGTGTTTGAAGAAACATTTGGGACCGCCCCTGGGACACTCCAAATCTCACCAATATTATCCTATTTAAATACATGGGGGAAACATAAACGAGTGACTTCTGGTCTTTATAAAACTCTGACGTTACACCTCTTTTCACAACCCCTCTCTCATAATCTTCACCTTAAATGGCAGTCCCGTTTATCAAATTCTTACACAGATGATGAGTGGGAACAGCTATTGGAGAATCTGCATAAAGGAACCCGTGAAGAAAGGCTTACATTTTGTTTATTTAAAATCCTTCATGATTGGCATTGGTCACCAGACAAATTACATAAAGCTGGCCTACTTTCACATACTAATTGTTGGAGATGCTCCAATTCTGGCTGTGACACAACTCATATTATCTGTGAATGCCCAAATATACAACCTTTTTGGAATTAGGTTGGTAAGATTTTACACTCCACAATGCCATTATCTCTTCCACTCACACCTGCCAATATTCTTTTACATGATTTACGAAATTCCCCAAAGCTCTCTAAACTACAACACCGTCTATTTCACACTGCATTGGCTACAGCTAAAATATGTATTTTACGTCATTGGAAATCATCCTCTCCACCCTCACAGGAAGAATGGTTAGTAGCCATGATACAAACGGCCTCACATGAGCGAATGATTTATAACCTTCAGGATCAAACTGACATATTTCTTCAGGCCTGGTCACCCTTCCTAAAAACGAAAGCTGATGATACTAATAAGTCTTCCGCTACTCTCACTGCACCCAAATAAGGAGACTAATTCATTGTTCTCACATCCTTTGTTTATTATGTCTTTCCTATTATTGTTACTATGTCTCTTCCACTTTTCTCATATTCTTTTCATTAATACCTTCTCTCTCCTCCTATTTTCCTTTCTCACTTCTACGTACCCTGGCTCTACCCCTCCATATTATTCTTTTATATTTTGTTCTGTTCTCCTTTTCTCTTATTTACACTACTTTACTATTCTCCCCTATACATACTTTGTCTTAAACTTTTTTGCAATGTGAGTATTTTCCTATGATAACACATTTCTTTACGATTAATACGATGATCTCAGGTAATGTTACTGGCTCATATTTATATTTAATCAATTAATAATACATGCTATATCAGTTTCTTACTTATGTCATTTACATATGTATTAATTCTTATCCTCCTTACCTTCTCCCTCCCATCCCCTCCCCTTACTTCTCTCTTCTTCTTTCATGGTTTTTAACTATTTATCTATTTAATTCTTTAATTATTTAATTATTTATTCACAAGAAGTCTATTTATATCTTCCATATTTATATGCTTTTCTTCATCAACAAATGTCATGTATTTGTCACCTCTTTTTATCCTTATAGAATTACCAATTTATTTATTAACTATTTATTACTGCCTCTTTATCATTATTCTCTTGAAGTATTTTCATTGCAAAAATCAATAAAAAATTTCAACAAAAAAAAAGCTGAATTAGAAAAATAGAATACAATTTAATAAATAAAACAACTTCAAAATGACAAAACTCCATTGAGGGGTAGTGAAGATATGAATTGTTAAGTTTTTAAGTAGGAATTTGTGCCAAGAAGCACAAAGTGCCAATGCTAGTCAGTGGTCCGGGTAGACCAGGACCTAGGCACAATTGCAGACTGACTGATGGAGCGCAGGTCAGATACATCAACCAGGTTTATCCTGGTCAAAGATTTTATCTTCTGACTTAGTTCTTTAAGTCCCAATTCACTGCAGGACCATACTTCTATGTCCCCACCCCCCTTCCACGACCTCAGAGGAGGCACTTAGAGACTCACAAGGTGTCAGGCCAACAGCAGGCAAATGTCTTTGGCCCCACTAAACATGAGCTCTGATGGTTGGTTGTATGTGTGTGGGGAGTGGACTATTGTAGCCCTAGTGTCCTCCTACATCTAACACTAAAATCAAGGTTGGGGCAGTTATTCTTCCATCAATGAACCCAGATATATAAGACTCGCCATCATATTCTCTCCCCTTTCATATGTGCCCTAATTGTAATATGTGAACCCAGCAGACTTAAAAGCAGGAACTGACTCTGAAGCAGGATTTGACACTGTGGTCACTTACAATGAGATGCACTTTATTTTAAATAAACCTTTAAGGACTGATTGGCAGCAAACTAACTTAAACCTCCGGTGCAAGTATTTGGGAAACACTACCCTGTCTGCGGAGAAAATGAATCATATGCTATCTTCTCTCAATATATTCTCTATTGTCATTGTACTGCATTTTTTAAATTTGCATTAGTTTATACACACACCTTGTTTTAATAATGTTGATGAATATACTCATTTATGTAGCATTTTATATTGATAATCACTTAATGTTGGCCCTTTATAATCCTTCCCTTAGTTTTCACTTAATTCTAAACGAGAAATGATTTTAACTTAATGGATATTCTAATGTATTGAATGCAAGAAATGAAACAGGTTTATTTAACAAAAATAAAAAGCTTACTTACTTACTGTACTGTCAAAAACGATGCCTGCTGCCCACACCCTATATGTTCTTTGGGGAAGTTCAGAGGAGTCATCTCGGCCCATTCAGGTCAGCCTATTGTTTGACCCTGGGAGGCATTTCACACTTATTCACACCTATTCAAGGCTAATTACTGTCTGGGAGGAGATAGAGAGAGCTAATTCAAATTAGCCTCCAGAAACTTCAGGCTAGAAAAAAAGGATAATTTCTAAAAGTTAGTCTGCCTGAATATTTATTAAAATTCCAATTTTGCCATTAAATTAGATTTTTGATAACTATTAAAAAATAGTGGGTTGATTACTTTTCTGTCTGGTCCCTTTCTGATATACAGTATTAGTCTTTAGTATTGCTTCCCAGAGTTTCTTTATGGGCTAGCCAGTCTTCCTACAGTGAAAATAGATGCAAGGTGTCAATCACTGTAAGGACATGTTAACTTTAAATGTCAACATGTCCTACTTTTAAATATAATGTGCTCTGCCTTGTGGGTTACAAGGCAGCCTAAATAGGGGTGACATTAACATTTAAAAGGAAGGTTTTTACCTGTCAATAGTGCTTATTTTGATGTGGTAAAAACTGTAGTTTTTACACTGCTACATGCAGTCTGCACGTGGTAGGCTTGAAGCCATGTTTGTACCAGCACTGTAGTGGATGGCACATTAGGTGCCTCAGTCCACAAGGGATATTTACCTTACAGGCCCTGAGTGCACCTTCTACCATTTTCCAGGGACTTATAGGTAAGTTAAATATACCAATTAGGAATATGCCAATTCAACTATGTTTAAAGAGGGCACACAGGCACTTCACTACTGGCTAGCAGGATTAGACTGCACAGCTCCCTAAAGCCAACAAAAATATAGAGTCCAGCAAAGGGAGAAATATCTGCAGTGGCCTCGCAAAAGAGGCGGATTTCCTACAGTGGGATGCTGTTATGGAGAAATAGTGGAGTTCATATTTCATATGGTCTAGGCACTCTTTAATGGTGAAATAAGACTCCTCTAACCATTATGGAGAAAATGGATTAGTGCTGTTTGCATGCATTTGGAACATTAGCTTTAAGAAGGAAGGACACCTTCTTTGGTAGAAAGTTTTTATTTAGATATCTGGAACAGCCCCCAGGAGCACATACAGATCTGTTGCCAACTGTGCTCTTCAACTCCCTTTCTATCCCACATTCCAGAACTTACTCCAGAGACCAGCTGCATCATAACATAGCAACAGTATCTTAGGGCAACATAACTGGTAATCACATAACCAATATAAGGATATAACAATTAGGTTAAAATATTAGATTATGCGTATGTTTGTTAGTATTTATAGAGCACAAACTAGCTGGAGCAGTGAGCACACCACACAGTGTTAGAAATAGGGAAGCTTCAAAATACAGTAAGGGCAGTGTTGGTGTAATATCTTTACGTGGGCCTAGAGCTCTACACCTCCCATTATGAGTGAATGTATGTGCTGAACACCATTTAAGAGAATAATGATTCCCCCAATGCTTTTCATGTTCGCATTAAGTAAACAGTTTAACGTGTTATTTCTGAATTTTTGGTTGAAATATGACAGGAAGGATTGAATACAGCAACCTTTGACCAGTCCTATGATAGTTGTATGAGGTTGCTACCAGTGGTGTTAAAGATTGCAGGAATCGCTGTTAGCATGAGCTGAAAGCCATTTTGTACTTGGCAGCCATTTTAGTTAGCCATGTGCTCGCCATGTGCTTTCTCCCTCTTCCAGAGTCTTGCACATGCTCAGAGAGGCCTAGCTGGTAGAATGCACCTGCTCCTAGTATAGAACTGTCAGGCTATTCTTACTCATGTAAGCAGTTTAGTCTCCCCTCCCACTTTGTGGAGCAAGCAAATTTTGTATACCCATATTAGTCAATAAGCATGCTTGTATGTGCTAGGACCTCCCCTTGATTTTATGCTGACTATGTAACAAATACATATATAAGGACCCTGTTCTCTGCACTCATTAGAATGCCTCCTACAGTGGCCTGCGGGTACCGTAAGATGCAATCTCCCTCATCTGAGGTTAATAAAACATGTTTTTTGATATTACAGCTTCTGTGCCAATCTCTTCTTTGTTGGTCTTAAGGACCAGATGTATCAGTGAACCCCTAAGAAGGTTTTTATTTCTACAAATGGCGCCCGAAAGTGGACCTCATCGGTGCAGCGGCTATCCAAGGGAGTGGTCTTGAAGGGAGACAGGAATCTACTGAGGAGTACAGGACAGGAATCTACTGAGGAGGTACCCTGCGCACGGAGATTGTTTGTCTTCCAGCCCAGTATATTTCTGGTCTTCCTGATCTGATCCTCCAAGTGTTTGCCGCTCCCGACTGAGAACTTCTTTGGCGTGAGTATTTTAAAACGACCGTTAGGTCACTCAGAACTTGGCAGTTGGAACCTGGACACCATTTGATTGGTAAGAGCCGTTTTGCGGCACTTGCTGTTGGTTTGATGCCTTTGATTGGTAAGGTAGTTTTAGTAACACTTACTGTGGCTTTGTTTGTATGATTGGCCAATTTTGGAATTTGTTTTGTAATTATATATGCATTGCAATACATATAGGCGGGTAATGAGGAGAATTTTCTCTATTTGAAATTGTTTGAACAGCGCAACGTACGAAGAGTACCTTAAGCGCTACTTTGATTATAATACTGCATATTCTGCACTATTTTTGGCATGCCTGTTTCCAGTACACTTCGCAGAAAGTGTTGCTGTTTTGGAGGTACCGATATGGATTTAGTAAGTACTTAGTTGACTCCCCTCAGAGGGGATACCTAAATAGGTTTACGTATAGTAAAAAGATATTTCTTCCTTGGTGACTAAGTACCCCATGGAACTAAATATGTACATAAAACGGATCCGGATCTGCGCACTTAGTAACATTCATAAGTGGTGATATGCAGAGCGCTTTTTGAGTGTTCTACCAGCCAAAACTGGCGAATTTGGTGTATTTTGGCTTCTTGACCATGGAACAGTTTTTTGGGCTACTTTTGAGAGCTCTTCTTGTAAATATGACTTACAATTAGTATTTACAAATAGGTTGGTCTTGCGTACACTTTGTAAGCAGTCCTAAGTGTTGATTTGTGGGTTAAATGTGTGTTTAAATGTCTATGTGGGGTTTGTGGTTTGACATTGGTAATACTTGTGTGAGTACTCTTTGTGAAAGAATGGCTAGCTTTAAGCGCGCTGTGTTGTGTGCTCTGCGTATATGACCCCCCTTCTGTAAATATCTGAATGAGCTCAATGAGTTTGTTTATGTTTTTTTGCTGTCATCATTCTGTTATGCAAAATGTCATTTAGTTACTTACATATTAAATAAAAATCCAGAAATGAATTATATAACATACGCTAAACAGCTGCATGTTACTATTAAATTGACAGAGTACGACACTGTACATGTGTGCAAATTGCCACAATGCTAAAGATAAAATTAGAATTCGTATTCAATAAGATTAAAATAGGCCTCATACAGAGGGAAAAAAAACGAAATTGTGTGTTTTGTAATCAATAGACTAAAATACATGTTACAGCATTTTCCTTAAATACATTGTATTAGACATTAAAAGGCATGCACATCATATGAGTGAATTTGGTCGTTGCTGAACTAAATACACATTATAGAAAGATAGATTTGACTGCATTGAAATGCCTCAGTTTTTAAATAGACTGTGACATGCTTTTCTTTCAGCACCCGAGGAAAAAGCTTTCCAACAGCTGTGTTTAAACTGACTAACTGAAAAGAAACTGTTTGACACAGCAAATGGGGATTTAACTCTGTCAGGGTATTTCAAATAATAAAGGGGTTTTTTCCTGAGAAAGGCGTGAAAATTCGACGCCTGCTGACAAACAACAGCTGCATAAATAGCATATGGCTATTCCTGATCACGGCCACAGACAGGAATGCTGAGTCAGCGAAATTTTAAGTCAGTGTAAAACTGGTATAAGGGCCTGCATTATTTTAAAAGTTTCAAAAAACCAGTTTCATTATTTTGGATAACAGAGAACAAAATTGAAAGTAGGGATTTCCTTTCTTAATGCCTTTTTTACATAAGTACATCTGTGGTTCTGATGTTAAATGATAACTGTCCTTTTAAAAAGTGGCGCAGACTTTTCCTGTTTCAAGTAAGGCTTCTGTGCTTAGGGTTATGAATGAATGCGTTTAAATATGATAGGCTACGAATGAAGCTTGCTTTTCAAATGTGGAATCATCAAAATGGTTGGTTTTGATTAAAAAAAAAATAAAATTAATTATATGAAAAAAAATATATTGTTAAACATAAATGCTTTAAATTCGTTTTTTCATCTTTATAAAGCCTAATCATCATACTGTGAATTCCTAGTATCAAAGTTGAATTTAAGCAGTGCTGTACCGCAATAAGAAGGGAACTTAAATGTGAAATGTCACTTTACCCAGCCGTACAAAACTCATTTTTATAAGGGTATATCTTATACATTTCTGATTTCCCATTCCTGGGCTATCTAGAGAACACTCTGGGGGTTCCTATTATGCAAAAATATTGTAGGATATTCATTTTTAAGTGCCCCTACCACCAAAGTCGAAATTGAGCTAAATTCACAATTTTACAAGCAGTTCTACCACTCAAGGCAGTTTTAACGTGCTCTCAGGCTTCAATAAAGTATATGCAAGTATAGAATAAACAGCTGACCTACTGCACCCAACACACTGTACACAAATGAAAATAAGTATACAGAAACCAGCAGACGTTATTATCCTACCTTTAAATTACTGGCAAACGGATCGGACAGGACTGCCTTTTAGCTGTGATTCTCCAGAGTTGCTTTGCATTACGAAAACCGCATGGCAAGCCTTGCACAAACAAAATGAGCAGCTGCTGAACGGGTCAAAGGTCGGAGTTCTGCATTTAGCAACTTAGCAGGGTGAAGGGTAATGTTTGCTGGGACACTTCGACCTTCGAAAAGTTTTTGAAAGACGAGATGATAGCGCAAAGAGAGGAAGAGAAGCTTTGCTTCCTATTTTTGGCAAACACACGTTTTGCGCAGTCATATGAAACGAAGGAAGACAACCCTCAGTTGAGCATTGATCTGCCATGTATATCAAAATAATGGTTTTAGTTTAAAGAATACTGTGTAGGGGCTACGATAAGGAGGAAATGGATTTTAGTTTACATTCATGCGCCCTCATGTTAATCAAGTACAATTGCTCAAGGAATTGATACATTTGTTGCTGACGCTTTCTACAGTACTCGATGTGCTTGAATCAGAGAATAGCCACTTTCTAAGATATCTCCTACAAGTTTGTTTGTGCCCAGTTGCTACAAATAGGGGTTGAAAGTGTTGACAGAAGTAAAACCTGTTTCAGGTTTTCCTACTGTCAAAATGGGGGAAGGAGGCTAGCTCCTCTACAAATTAAGGGTAGGCAAAATTATGTTTTCTCTCTTCTTTTTCTTACTTTTTTTTAGTCTGTCTAAGCTGTCTGTGAAATAGCCATGAGACATTTCATTGGCTATTCAGTAATACTGTTTTAAAAATTGTTAGCATTAATAAAATGATAAAATCTATGTTATGTTACTGCCCATCCTGTATGAAAGAATGAGTAGAACAGATTGATGTTCCCTTATTTGATCTTTAAGGAGAACTGTATAGTGGCGGTTTCTGTTCAAAAATCTCAGGTGGCAACACTATTATTGTTTATGTTATTCTCATGTTCTATACAGTTTTGCAAGGGCATTGCTAGTTTTTTATTAGCTAGTCTCTGTCAATAAGCTGACAGCCCTTATTAGAGCTGGAGATAGGGTTTTTTTCCTTTTGAAAATGATGTTGCATAGTCCAGATCGTGAAAAGTACAATGCAGGAAAGACGCTCATGTGATCCTTAGCAAACATTTTGAAGGAAAATATTGTTTTATAGGAATTTGTTTGTCATAACATGTTCTGCTGGAGAAAATGTACTCACTATGTTGAAGTTTAGTTCTTTTTGCAATAAGAATCCCTGTTAAATTAGCAGTTTTAGATTTTCCTGCTGCACCTATAACATGAGAGCATGGTCCTAAGCATAACATGTAAGAGAAATTATTTTACAAGTGTCTGCAGTCCTGTACAAGTAATGTAAAATCTATGAGTAAAAGTGTAGAACATTTCCTTTTTCTTGAGGGTTCTTCAGATTGGTAATATAGGAATACACCAATGTAAGTATTTGGAGTATGTCTGTATTGTTTTTCTCTTTTTCTCAGAATTTAGTAAATGAACACAGACTTCCTTGGCTGTTTGGGATTGGGTGATGTATTACTCTTGTCAGTTCACCAAAACGTTCCTTTTATACTTGCCAATAGGTCCAGGGTTTTCTACTCTCAGATAGATGAAGTGGCTCTTGGGTGCCTTGCTAATGTATGGGGCGCCCGAGACTAAGGAAGTATTCTGAGACTATCCTCTCTGTTGTTAGTTTATTTCTGTGCCTTGTCTAAAGACCTCTTGTTCTGTCCACCAATAGATATTTGCTGCCTTACAACCATTGCCAGAGGGGCCCGGACATCAGATCCAGCCTGGGAGTCAGCACCAGTCCAGCCTACAGTCAAAACGAAAGGAACCAGCACAGGCGTTGCTGGCAACTAGGACCTCAGTGAAGGCGGAAGCACTGGGACGTGAAGTGTGTACCCCTGCCACTGTCTTGGGCGAAAGACGGGGTTACAAATCAGGATGGAGAAATCTTTGTGTGGATCCAGTTTTTGATGCCCAGCTGAGAGAGTCACAGAACGACAAGGACGGCAAGGAGGCTTTTGCTTGAGGTGACCCCCTTTGAAACAAGGGTTGCTTCAGGCCTTTGAGTCCTGGTCCCAAGTGAATGCAAGTCTACGCCTTTGTTTGTTGATCAAGAGATGCCCGAGCACACTGGGTACAATTTGTGGCCCTAACAAAAGAGCAGTGCGCCAGAGGTGCAATACAGGAGTTAGGGAAGGACTTGAGTTTAGGGTACAGGTGCTGTGCCCTTGGTGCCTGTTAGATTAAAGTGAAGAAAACTGGTGCACTGCCTGAGACACTGGACAGGATCATTGAGGGTATTTGCCCTGGGGGGGTGATTGCCCTATCCTGAAAGAAAGACTTTTCCTTCTCTGTGATTCTTGAGTTGCGAGTTGTGCAGCTCCACCGTGGGAACAACAAGAGCCTGCCTGTGAGGCTCAAACGGACACAGGGAGAAGACTCCCCTCTGGTTGGTTGGTTCTAGAAATTCCCAAGGACTTTTTTTGTTTGTTAGTAATGTACCCCTTTGGTCGTCCCATTTTTTTTGGAGGAGCAGCCCTTTGCGGCTCCTTGTCCTAATTCCTATGGCCCTGTGTGGTCCTCCTGGTCCCCCGGAGCCAGGATTGTTTTTGTAATAATATGTCTGATTGCTTTAATATTTTTTAAGAGTAATGTTTATTCTGCACGAGAAAAGTTCATCTGAGCATGTTACTTTACTCTTTCCTTAAGTATATTAATTGATAATTTAGCCCTCATAAAAAATACTGAGAAAGTCTATTGAAAATGTTTTTATTAGGTATGTGCTGTTGGCTATTTTGAAATTGACATAAATAGTCACTGAAATACATCAGAGCCCTGAAACTTAAAATTAGACTAGATGGTTTTGGTATTTGCTTTCTGCTTAGGATTGGAAAATATTGAGATTTCTGTTTGAGATAATAGTCATTATTCTCTCTTGCTACCTGTATGACCCAATGCTCTGTTCACTTTGTACTCCTGCTTATACCTTGTATATACCTGCTTAATGAAATGTTTAGAATGTAAATGCCCACCTAGCATAGGATATTGATGAATTTATGAGAAGAAAATGTGCAAAATATTTTCTATGTCTCTACTAGATCATGGGAATGTCTTTAGCTCATGCTAAAAGGATCATCTGTTAAAGATTGCAGGAATCGCTGTTAGCATGAGCTGAAAGCCATTTTGTACTTGGCAGCCATTTTAGTTAGCCATGTGCTCGCCATGTGCTTTCTCCCTCTTCCAGAGTCTTGCACATGCTCAGAGAGGCCTAGCTGGTAGAATGCACCTGCTCCTAGTATAGAACTGTCAGGCTATTCTTACTCATGTAAGCAGTTTAGTCTCCCCTCCCACTTTGTGGAGCAAGCAAATTTTGTATACCCATATTAGTCAATAAGCATGCTTGTATGTGCTAGGACCTCCCCTTGATTTTATGCTGACTATGTAACAAATACATATATAAGGACCCTGTTCTCTGCACTCATTAGAATGCCTCCTACAGTGGCCTGCGGGTACCGTAAGATGCAATCTCCCTCATCTGAGGTTAATAAAACATGTTTTTTGATATTACAGCTTCTGTGCCAATCTCTTCTTTGTTGGTCTTAAGGACCAGATGTATCAGTGAACCCCTAAGAAGGTTTTTATTTCTACAGTGGCGGCTCGCAGAGGGAGTGCTGCGGGGCGGTGAGGCGGGGCAAGGGAGGGGCAGGGTGGGGGGGGTAGTGGACTCGGACATACGACGGAACGGAGTAAAGTAAGTAAATAAATAAATAAAACAATTTACCTTGCGCGCGCTGCATCGCCAACTCGGTGATGCAGCGCGCGCAAGGTAAATTGTTTTATTATTTATGTACTTACTTTACTCCGTTCCTTCTTATGTACGAGTCCGCTACCCTCCCACCCTGCCCCTCCCCTGCCCCACCGCCTCGCAGCACTCCCTCTGCGAGCCGCCACTGGTTGCTACTTTGTAAGCGCAAAGGTCAAGCAGCGGTAGCAAGGCGAAACAGTTTCTAAAACTTACATGCCCATTGACACAACATGCACTGCCCTTGTTTCCACCTATCTCAGATTTCATTAAGGCAGTAGCAACAAGAGAAAGACATAGGCGGCCTGTCCATAGAGGCTTAAGGGGTGCTGCCCCACCTGACTGGGGGCATTGAGAATGAAATCGATATTCTGTTCTGCTGCTCTCACACTTTCCAGTCTGGCAGTGGAAAAGCAACAGAGCAGTTCAGAGACAAATTGACCATGCAAGGTGGGTGATACCTGTCTGTGAGGTACCAATTATGGAATGAGGTGCTGCCAAAAATGCCAATTATGTGCTGGGTCAGGCAAAGTGAAGAGCTTACTCACCTGAGCCCCAGACCACTCCATGTTGTTGCACAGTCGCAGAAGGGTTAGGAGGCAGAGATCTGCAAAGAGCATGGTGTGGTAGTGCATTGTCATTTACAGACAGCACATTTTCTAATGAAAAGCTCACTGCATTTGCCAAATATACAGTTTTCCTGATAAAACTGTATAGCGCACAGATGCTAATGTGTGGAAAACTGGTTTCAGCAACTATTTGTAATTTTTGCATCACCCACTTAAGTGTCTTGATGTATTTTGATCCTGTTAAAATGTTTGTTTCCAAACACTTCAGAATTTAAAATGCGCCTCACTGTTGCTGATATATTTTGGCGTATTTGTACAGTTCATTTATGGGTATTAAAATGTTGTTGAGTGTTAATAAAAAATGACGTCCTACAGCCTTTTCTTTCACACTACGGGGCATATTCTCAAGAACATGTGATAACCATCGCAAAAGTGACTTAACGCAACCCTCAACATCGCAGTCTATTGCGGGACATTTACGCTGTGTTAACCAAGTATTCACAACACGGCGGTACCATATGATAGTCTCCAGATAACGCGTCAACTGACCACGTTAAAATCAACGCCACGCAGCAAAAATGTGAAACATGAACGTCAAAAAAGCTGCGATGAGGCCGATCGCGATACAAAAAGCAGCGAAAACCAGCAGCAGGCCTGCAAATCCCACGCGTCTGGTGGAAAAATGCACCATAGAAGCTACAAAAACAACACACCAGAAACAATCCAAAGTGCGTAGCAACATGGATGCACCCTGACCCAGCGCAGAGGCCAACGCGAACCCCACAAGCACCACAGACCACCAGCAAGGACCAACGGGTTCGGGGAAGGCCAAGGAGAAGAGGGAGAGGAAGAGGGGGTGCAGTCCATAGGAAAACAAGACCAGCGTCACAGATGTGACAGAACACTACCAGCAACTGACCCACATTCAGACCACCTTGAATGCAGCCGGAGTGCCGAGGAGGCCAATGGAGGAGGCCAAGAGGCGCTGGCATGACGTGAAAACCTAAACCAGGTCCAAAGCCGCTGCCAACAGGAAGGCAGCAATGGCGACAGGAGGTGGGAGTCCTGCGCCACAGGAGGAGCTGGAGGAAATGAAGGCCAGTCATCAGTGTGGAGACGGTGCAAGGAGGTGGGAGTACGGACACAGCTCGAGAGGACCTGACACAACAACAACAGTGTGAGTAACCAACAGGTCCTGGGGGGACGGGGGAGATGGGCACAATGGCACACATGCACAATGATGTGTAGCACACTGCACACCCACAAGAACCCAGGGTCATGTCCCCCATCCCCGTGGCACACTGCAGCACACACACATGGCAATCACAGCACATCCCATGACAATGTGGCACAAAGTGCAACACCGACACTGCAGAACAGGGGACACAACTGGGTTCGCCCATGTGCAGAAACAGGCCAATCACATTTGACAGAGCAGGGAACTGTGAGATGCATATGTACGGGTACAACCTCACAACAGTCATGTAGTCCAAATGTCCACTGTCCCCCTCAAATTGCCAGCACCGCCCAAACAGTCACAATGTACATTGTCACACAGTCTGCATGTCTACAAGAACAATGCGCCAAAATAAATGTCAACACAATGTCAACATGCATCTCCCCTTCACATTGCAGAGGGACAAACAACACCTCCAGCTGGTCAGACCAGACAACCCATCAGTGATGCAGGACACGACCAACACACCTTTGACACCCACGCCCTACAACAGCCCATGGACATCCCACGCAACCCACCACCAGGACCAGGGCAGACAAGCTACTTAGAGGAGAACCCAGCCCCTGCAACAGACCACACAGCATGAAGCACACGCAAGCACGGCTGGCCCACAACACTTAACCCACCCACACATGGCACCCCAATGCCAGGTGTCGGAACGCCAAAAGGAGGTGGCCGAACAGGTGCGGGTGTGGCCCGAACCCATGGAAGGCGAACTAGATCACATACGTGGGTGTCAATTACCCTTCAGGGACCACCTACACCCCACAAAGGAGACCCACACTGCCATAGAGACACACGCAGACATTATGTTGAACTGGCTACGGGCACGTACGCCCGGCCCCTTTATTGGCAGGGCCACATGTACAGTGACGCCTGTGCTGGATGTGTGTGGGGTGAGCATAAGCCAGCCCGCACGGAGTGCTTGGTGCTGGCAACAACTTGAACAGTGGACACCAGTGCAATGGAAACAGAAAACACCTGCATAACAGAGTCAACTGCTGAGCAACATGGAGGGAGCCGGAGCAAGTACAGAGGTCACCCAACATACAAACAGCAGTGTCCGTGAGTTGCAGTGCACTGAGGTTGGTGCACTAGAGCTGAGCGCGCTCACGTGATGAAAATGACTAGGATTGTGTCCATTCGGGATATTCCTGATGCAGATGCAGTGGGGTGTGTTAGACCTGCATCAACTTCCTCATCAACGTCCCAGGTCTCCCACACTACAACATCTCCACAGCACAAAACTCAATCAGTAACGGTCCATTGGTTGCGGTGCACAGAGTCAGTGGCACCTGGAGTGCTGAGCAGGGGATCAGGCAGATGATGGCATCCACGACAGGTTTGACCAACTCCGTTAGTCTGCCAGTATCACTGTTTTGACTCTGGCAGATGGTTGTTGGAGTTGACCCTGGTGATGGTGGCATGTGCCTCCTGCGGTGATGCGATGTCCGGGCCGGTCAGGACTCGATTTGATGTGTGAGCCCTGGTGGTCCGCAGTTGAGGCCGGAGGCAGCGGACAGCGCAGGGCCACATGCACATAGCGTCGATGACCCCAAGAACACCGTCACAGAGGTCATCCAATATTCATTCAGACAGGGTCCCTGACTTGAGCTGCACAGCGGCAGGCACAGGCACACCGCCACGGGACGGTGACTTGCGGTCCACTGAGGTAGGGCCACGCAGACTGAGCGGGTCCCCGTCGATGTCAAAGGTGAATGTCGCGGAGTGTTTCGGGGGACAGTGGAAGGTGTTCTTCCAGGGCATGATGCAGAGGGCAGAAGCTATCCGGAAGCAGCAAATGGAGGAGTGGAAAGCAACTGCCTCGTTGCCACCACCAATTCGGTATCAGCTGCATGAGGATGAAAACTACCCCCTAGTCCATAGACTCAAACGCCACCAATGTACGACCAGAGAGTGTCCATGAATGTCGGGGAACAGACTTAGTGGCACCGGGGCTGAGAGGGGATGCAGTCTGCGATGATGCCGGTACACTGATATGAACTCAGGCATTGACGATTCAAGACTCTGTGACCTACTGGACCGCAGTGTAGGCCGGAGGCAGCGTTCAGCAGTGGGCCACAGCCACGTGTAGTAGGCTCGCGATGCACAGAGTTAGTGACATCAGGGCAGTTGTCGGTAGTGTTCGATCACCTCCGTAATGATTATCCTTTTTTCCTCCCAAATGCAACGCATCATCCTCTTATGCCTCTCCTTGCGTGCAATGATTCGTACTCTGCCTTTGAATAATCGATGTTCAGTTCCAATTCTGTGACCTACTCGAGCACAGCGTAGGCCGAGAGTAGTAGTCCGCATGGGCCCACAGAATCTTGCAGCCGTGATGTAACACTAAGACCTGTTGGCACCACATCGAAGGGTGTATAGTGACATACACTCAGCCATGATTTATGTGCTCTGCCATGGTGTAATCAAGACTCAGTTCCAAATGTGTGACCTACTTGTCCGCTGTGCATGCCGGTGGAGTACGTCAATGTGAAAGGAATACTGCGGGCCTGTGTTGCGGAGGCCATGATGTTCTGAGGAGGCTGCCAAGGTCGCAAGCCTCGGGCTTGGAGAATGCACTGGCACGTGGTGGGCCCTCATCGACACACGCCGGTGTCCGAAGGTGGGCATTGAGGCCTGGGTGCGCAGGGGCGGGCAGGACTGATTCGGGGACTAGCGTCCCGGGGTGCAGCAGGCGCACAGGACTCTCTGGCAACACCGCTCACGACGTCGGCCTCGTGGCGGGGTGAGGGTGCCGCCCTGGCAGAGACGTTGGGCATTCCGAAAGAGGACCACGCCCAGGGTTACATGCCTTTTATTCACACCCCTATGCTGGCCTGGCGTACACCGGGCCAGCCCACTCTGCTCATGTTTACAGGGGGACGTCACAAGCTACATGTCCGCGACTTCCCCACTGGCTGGGGTGACATGGTTGCGTCCACTGTCCACTACACTCCAAACACCAGCGCTGTGTGTCGATATGGATATCTGTGTGGTCTGCATACTGCAGTCTGGCCAGCACATCAACGCCACACTTGGCATTGTGTACATTCTCATTCATCGGTCCCTTGCCTCCTTCGCAGATGCCTGGTCCCCACCTCTTCCGACATTCTGCTATTGTGTGTCCGAGGTGCCATGCCGTTGATGGCTCATGTACATGGCTGGCCCAGGTTCCCACAGTGAGTTGTGATGTTGTGTCTGGTGGGTGTGCATGTTGTATGTGAGCTTGTGACGTGTGCATTTCCTGTGTTGTGTGTTGCATGATTGTGGAGTTGAGGTGTGTGGTGTGTGCATTTTGTATTGGCCAACGAGCAGTGCATTTCCGTGGGTGCCAACCTGGTGGCGCAGGTTGAAGATGGACTGTCGGGAGGTGCAGGCATCATGCACACTGCCTGGGTGGTTGGCGACGTCGTTGGCGGAGATTCCACGGTGGTCCACTATTGCCTGCACATTGGTGGGATACGTGCGTTTTCTGTTGCGCTTATTGTGTGCAGTGTCGCCAGGGGCCACTAGTAGGACATGTGTGCAGTCAATTGCCCCCTGACACGTGCGGAAAGCCAGCTGTGGCGTACACACCTTGCTTCGTCTCCGGCTGTTCCTGTGCAGTGTGTGTGGGGTATAGATAGTGGGGTACCAAGCTGATGGTGTCATCCATGACCGTTGTGGGGGACTTGGATTGGCCAGGCTGTGTGACTCCTCCGTCTCAGGCGGAGGTTGGTTGGAGGGTACCAGAGGCCAACACGTGCAGCACAGCCAGCAGCTTTGTCTGCGGTGGAATGTTGGTTGTCCGCTGTGTTGGCACTGTCAGCCTGTGGGCTATGGTGGTCAGGATGCGGAGGAGGGTTGTCCCTTTGGGCATATAGTGGGCAATGACATTATCTGGTGTTGGGTCTGTGAGGTTGGTGCTTTTTCGGAGGCTCGCTGTCTTTGTCTGCGCTGCCTCAGTGTTGGTCCGGGGCGGGGGGGGGGGCGGTGGGTGTCCGGGGGAGTGGGGGTGTGGTGGCGGTGGGTGTTGTTGCCCTCTCAGGGCTCCGGGGTGCATGGTGAGTGGCTCCATGGCATCTGTTGTTCTTCAGGTGTGGCTGTGGGCTGGGCTCCCTTTTGTGGTGCAGGCTGCCGTCCGACTTTACACCAGGTCAGAGCAGGTGTTAATTTCCTGCTGCTAATGCGCATTATCGCATGTTTCGTGGTCTTTTCGCTGATCTGGCTGGTCATTGAGAATGTTGCGGAGTGGTGTTTTTGCGGCTTCTTGCACGGGTACGCCTACTCTGCATCTCATTAGCGATAGTTGCCGGGGTCATCTGTGGCGATGTTTTTTGCGGCTGCTATCGCGGGTAAACTGGTGTTATGGGCTGTTCACAGCAGCTTGTGACTGGGGCGATGTTTTTATCGCAACTTTGGCTGCGATAAAGTGTCGTTAACTCGGCGATGGCTCCTTGAGAATATGCCCCTACCTGTACCCAGCAAGATAGTCACATAGTTTAATTTACAAAATTCGCTCACTTTGCAGTCAGAGAAAGAAAAGTAAACACCAATATCCATTTTTAAATAATAAGCCTTAGTTTGGCAAAAGACTTCGCCTGACATGTGACCCCTGTCTTTGAACAATTGCAAATACAACAAGATAAAAAGAACATTTAAAGCATCTTTATTGCTCATTCGCTTTCTGAACTCCAGCATGGTTATTTTGTGCTTACTGAAGCACCTGCTGCAGCACCCCCTGCACTCCTACTTCCAGCAACTGTGCATGTTTGTAAATGTGGGCTAGTGTGTGACTGAGTGTGTGTGAATGAGCATGTTGTGTGTGTTTTTCAGTTTGCATGTGTCTTCGTCTGTGAATGAAGTAGGAAAATGGGGTCGACAGAGGTTCCCCCCTGATTTCAAAACTCATAAGCCTGCTTTGGAGAAAGTAAAAACGCCTACAAGAGGTATTTATTCTCTGCAGTTTCCACTCACTGTTATTCCGCAACCATCTCAGCAGCGAAAATGAGGCAGCTGAGGGGCTAAGTGTGTGACATTGGATCAACCCTGTGATGTCATTGTGGCTCAAAGGGTGAGTGAAGTCACTTCCACTGCCCAATCCATTTTAGTGATACGACAGCCAAATGTCAGCAGTATCATTTGCTTCTATTAAATCTGTGAGAGTGAAAGCAGTCAGTCGGTCTTCTCTCGACAACTCCACTCTCCCTTATGTTAGGGGTGTCCATCCTTAACCCAGGAGGACCAGAACCAGGCCAGATATTCTGGGTGTCCACATAAAATAAAATTTCATATATATGGACTATAAGTGGAACTCATTTACATTGCCAATGTTTATCATAAAAATCTGACTCAGATTTGGGCTTGCGGCAGAACCCAATCAGCTGGTTATGAAGCAGCTAACAGTCTTGAAATAAACCTGCAGTTGTTCAGTAGCTTCATCTCTCATTATGTTGATAGCAAATTAAAATTTCAAAGCAAAAATCAGAGCCCAGATTTACTAATGACTTGCATTGTTGTTGCATCACGCAAGTTGACGCAAAGCAACACAAGTCCTTAAGTGGTATTTACTAAGCTACACACTGGCCGGTTTCTGCTGCCTTGAGTGACTTTGCAAAGAAATGTAACAGTTTGCACTGCATTGTGTTCCATTTCATAATGGGAGGTAATCCAAGGTGGAACACGGGCCTTTCTGTGCATTCTGCCATGAAGTTTGACAAAATTCCAGATCCACTAAAATCAGTAAACCTGGGAATTTTCCAAAATGGTGCTCCTCTTCAGGATGGCATAATGAGGAGAAATACAAATATTTCCCCTTGTTACTTCCTCTTTCTATGCATGATGAATTCCGCATCACACAAAGAAAGAGTACATTTCTTCTTAAGATTTTTTTGGGCAGTAAGGTACTCCTTCCTGCATAAAACAATCCTGCTTGTAATGTAGTGTTGGAGGTAGGCTGCACCCAGTACGCCAGCACAAGGAGGGAACAGAAGTATGCCATATCATAGTAGATTCAGGGCATTTGAGATCTCCCCGTTTCACGCCACACACGCACGTTCCTTTGCTGCGTTGCATGACACTTTAGTAAATCTGGCCCCAAAAATTCAATATTTGTTCCTGAGGGGCAAGTGCAAAGTAGGATGTTAGATGTATTACAGACCGGAAATGACTTAATTGACAATTTGTCTAGCCATGGATATTAATCGTAATGCAGAAAGAGTTTTTCAATACAACGATAGAAAAATATAAATTATTTAACAAAATGTTTTAAATCACAAATGCCCATTTCAGTCCTAGTGGCTGCAAACACATGACTTGACTTGTAAATAAATATTAGATAAAGACAGGGAAAGTGGTATTTCGTGCGGGAGATTGGGTTTCTAACATAAGCAACACAACAAAGTTCCAAATGGAAACATTTGTTTGCATTAATCAATTTGTTGCTGTGAAAAATAAAGCATAAACATCAAATGTAATGATGTATAGGTGTGTTGCGATTTGTATACCTTTGTCCACTCACGGACACCGTATGTATCGCGTTCCCTGTCACCAGCTGACAATTCTAGAATGTTGACAGTTGTCAGCTGGTGACCGGCGGAGCGGCTGTATCTCCGTAGCTCCGCGCCTCAGCGGAGTTTGTGTTGGTGTAACTTAATAAAGAAGCTCTTCACCCAACTTTGTACGAGCATAATTTCCGTACACTTTTGGTGACGATCACCAACACAGGAACCCACGTGCATTCGACCTGTGTTATATCCTTCGCAAGGCAGTCTCGCTTTATGCACAGCGATCAATATTTTATGGTCAAGGACTGCATACCGTGCATCTCTCTACGAACGCAAAGCACTTCATCGCGAAGTTCCAGGTGCCACAACTATTACTTGGGCAACAGGTCAGTCAGCGCACTTAGACGCTATCAGCCACTCTGGGTCGATCGTGCACGGTTGTCCTTGGGGAAGATAGCCATTACGTCTCCTCAACGTAATTTTACTTCTAGTCCCTTCCCTTCCATTGGAAGTCCTAAGTGGTGCATTTACTCAGTGGTGGCAGCGCTGCTACAATTCAGCCTGCTACGCACGGACAGCCCTCTGTTGACCCATGGGTTTACCAACCATGTGTGCATTTAAAAAAATGGTTTAATGCGTGTCGCCAGCGTCACTCTTTCCGATAGCAGCGTGTGGTTGTGTGTTTACACTGTGGCGGCATCTGCGCAGTGAATTCCTGTCAGCACCATAGTGACAGTTCAACCGCCTGCCAACGAACTTCTCCAACTGTCAGCTGCTTGCGCGTCTCCCCTACATCATCGCCCAGCTGATGTATTGTCTTCATGTTGCCAAGTAACGACGCAAGCTCCAGCATGTCGAGCTCTAGCTGTTACTACCTACGCCAGGGGCGTAACACAGGCCCCTGCAGCCTCTACAGTGCAGGGGGGCCCCCAAGCTCCAGGGGGCCTTCTCAGCACAGCACTCTGACTGCAGAGCTCCTGATTGAGCCCAGAGGGGGCCCCTCCACATGCCTTGCAGGGAGGCCCCCTCAAGTTTCGTTATGCCAGTGACCTACGCATTACACAGCTTGCGTGACGCCATCTTGAAAACAGCTCGTCACTCATCAGGCATTCTTTACATGGACCGGCATAATTCCTCGGAAGAAGAAATCCAGCAAACTACGCTACAGAAAGAGGTATTTTCTCAAGTGCTCGCTCACGTTGATGAGCACAACGTTACTGCTTCACCAATCCATCTACAAGTTTGCGAGTAACTTTTAACGGCCTTTGCTCACCTTCACTTTCACCACTTCTTTTCACTCGTGCTCGTTCGCGCTGACGGGCACAGCATAACTGACATTCACGTGCACCTCCTGTTTCAGCACATCATTGCTACTACCGCTTTACTGTTAGTGTTGATTCTCATACCCTGCGTCCAGCGCAAGTTTATGCAAGGTGACCTGGCCACTTCTTTTCCCCCATACTTCTCTTTAACATTGTATGGCCCTTCTATTAGCTGGCTCAACCCTCCCCAACAAACATGTCCTCTGGGTATCTGTGGAACTTATCTCCTCCCCAGACATTCCTACCAGGGTGTGAGCCTGTACTCAAATGGGAGGAGTGGAGAGAATATTTCAAGAACTAAATCTCCACGTGTGATGACGATGAAGACTTTACTGCAGAAAAAAAATACAAAATTCTGTTACATTGTTTGGGCGCTGGAGGTATAAAAGTATACAATAGTATAAATTAGAAAGTTAGAGGGGAAGATGAAGGTGACATATTTGCTAATGCTATAGATGACCTTAACACTTACTACAAACCCACAGTCTGTGTCGCTGTGGATAGATACAAGTTTTTCCACAGAAAACACGGCAAGGAGGAGTCAATTGATGATTACGTCTCTGCATTGAAAAATCTAGCCATTAATTGTCGTTTTTGAAATTTGAATGACGAATTCATCAGAGATCAGATAGTCATGCTGGGCTCTAACATCAATATCCAGGACAGTTTGTGGGCCAAGGGTGAATCCCCTTTACAAACCGTTATGGATATTGCAAGGAGGGCAGAGCTTACTGGTCGCTGTGCCAAGACTGATCTGTCTGAAACCAAAGAAAAGAAAGAAGATGGTACTGTGAACAGGGTGGTTGGTTCCAAATCGTCTTCAAAACTGAACAGGAAAAACAGCGGATCAAAACCTGCTACTAGTAGAATGCAAAGCAGCAATAAGTGGCGTTGCTACAGGTAGCTCCACCCATTTGCAAACTATAAGAAATACCCAGCTAGAAATGTAAAATGCTCATTTTGTGGTACAATAGGGCACTTCCAAAAAGTATGCAGGTGAAAACCTGCAGGCTCAGTTAAACTGGTCGATGTGGAGGTGGATGCAAACAATAACACGTCAGACGATGACGATGTGAACATGTATGTCCTCAACATTGAAGACAAGTGTGCCTTGCAAATTAATGATGCCCACACCACCAAAACTAGGAAACCTGTGTGCGACATGTCCATTGGGGGAGTAGACATAAGCATAGTTGCAGACTCTGGATCCCCCTACACCATAGTTAACAGCAAAGTTTGGGAGGAAAAGTTTGCACCACACCTAGGAAAACATTTGGAAAGAGCTGACATCACCATCAAATCTTTCACAGGGGATCCCATAGAGGTTTGTGGTTTTAGAAAACTCTGTTTTTCCTTCAACGGGAAGGGAGTCCCCAGGTAAACTATATGTATCGGCTGTGGGCCCTTCCGTCTTGGGATGGATGGACCAGGGCAGCCTGGGAATTATACATAATACCAGTAGATCTGATCCAGTCCTGGTCATCCAAGACGATGAGGAATACAGCAAAGGCTGATTAAACAGGTTCCCTAAAGTCTTCTCTGGGAGGATTGGTGCCTTGAGTGGGTATAAACACAAAATACGGGTTAAGTCTAATGCCATCTCTGTGGTGCACAAAGTTCGGAATTTACCCTTTGCAGTAAAAGAAGAGGTCAGAGTTCAACTGGACAAACTACTTCAAGATGGTATCATTGAGCAAATAGAAGCCTCAGAGTGGGTGGCTCCATTGGTTGTGGCCAAGCGGCCCGACGGAAAACTGAGACAATGCATAGACTTACACGACCTCAATGATAACATCGTGGTTGAGCAATTCCCTCTTACAAGAATAAACAAACTGTTAGCACGCATAAAAGGGATAAAATGGATTTCCAGTATAGACCTTGAATCCGCTTACCAGCAGGTTCCCCTGCACCACGACAGCAAGGACCTTACTACATTCATTACCCCTTTTGAATGCTATCGGTTCACAAGAGTACCTTTCGGTATGGCCTCTGTGGCCGCTATGTTTCAAAGGCTGATGCACCACATTTTCACGGGGGTAACAGACATTTTAATGTTCCAGGATGAAATTCTTGGGATGGGATGAACAAGGGAGGAGCATGACATGAAAGTGAACCAGGTCCTCGGTATCCTTGATGCTAAAGGTTTAACGGCTGAGCATAACAAATGTAAATTCGCAAGCACAAAAGTAAACTACCTTGGACACAAAATTACAGGTGACGGCATCAAGCCCAAAAAAGAACTGCTAGATGCCATTCTAGACGCACCTGTATTGTGCAACAAGGAAGAGTTACGTTCTTTTCTTGGCCTTGTCAAATTTTATGCGAAGTTTATTAAACATTTCTCATGTAAAACCTATGAACTAAGGCAATTGCTCAAGCTTAAGAATAAGTTTGTGTGGACTGATACATGTCAAGACTCATTTTGTGTCTTAAAGAAAGAAATGTGTTCCGTCTTACCATTGCAAGGCTTTGACCCCATGTTAGAAAACATCATCACAACTGATGCCAGTTGCAAGGGTCCGGGTGCAGTTCTTGCCCAAAAGGACGCAAAAGGTGCAGAGTGTACCATTGCTTTTGCTTCCCGCTCCCTGACTCCTACGGAAGAAAAATACTCCGTCATTGAGCGGGAGGCACTAGCATGTGTCTGGGGGCTTGAACATTTCCGCCAGTTTGTCTGGGGGAATAGGTTACCCTACACAGCGTCTGTATAAGATGGGGGTAATCTCACCCCTACCAATCGCACTGCTACATTACGCCTTGTTTGGAAATCGTCATTTTTCATTATTTCACATTAATCACTGTATTCCACGTAATCCAAAATGTACTCCTCTTACCGTTTTGCATCTTAATATTTCAATCCACACACGGGTTTCTGTGCCATTTTCCAAATTTCTTATGTTCCAACTGTGCCCCTCCGGACCTCTTGTAAGAACACGATAGATGCAGAGTTCATAAAAAGGCAGTGTTTATTCTCTAAACCCAATGCATTTCGGCCAACAGGCGCCCTTCATCAGGGGTCACTGTAAATGACAATAAAACAATCACCAATTACCACTTCTGTTCATGATTTAACATATGACTGAGAAAAAATCATTATCATAGGTTCATATACGGTTAACCGGAAATTCTACATTACAACACGCATCACGTCCTCACAATCAGCCTTTGTATCAACAATATTATAATCACCCAGTGATTACCTGACGCACCAGTGTTGCTATTAAATCCTTCCCCCACCTCTCTCCCTCGACTGTTTGGATCTATCAGATATTGTCCGATTTTTACTTGCTACATACGCTCCTTCTACCCCCTCAACAACTAAATCGTAGTCACTGTTTTCACCCGATAGCTTCACCCATCCCTACGAATGTTCCCGTACCTGCCGCAAGTATTTAAAAAAACTGGTCCTTATCTCCATTCCGAACAGTCCTTATTCACCACACTCCCCCACCCACTTTTACCCTACACAGTGACCACAAACCGCTGACTAAAGTGTTCACTACGAGAGGCTTGTATGCAGCTTCTCCTAGGCTCGCATGACTGTCTGTCCATCTATTTGATTTCAATTATGTGGTTCAGTATGTACCCGGTGTCAAAAATGTAGTTGCTGATTTCCTGAGCCGCATGCCTGTTCGTACTTTGGATCCTAGTAGCCAAGATGATGTAGAAGAGTTATGCATTGCCAATATACATGAAGAGTTCCACGGGGTTTCAATGAATGAATGGATGCTTGAGCAAACCAAAGACTCAGCTGTATGTGAGGTATTAGATATGCTGTCTAGGGGCTGGTCTAGCAAAAGTAAAATGCAAGATTCACTATGCCCTTTTTGGGAGGTCAAACATGAATTGTCTGAAGAAAATGGATTGCTGTTGAGAGGTGGTAGGGTTGTCCCTCCCTCCAGCCTTAGAAAGAAAATACTTGAAATTTGCCATGAAGGGCATCTGGGCATTGGGAAGACCAAGAGCAGAGTTAAAAACTGGTATTGGTGGCCAGGTATCAGCAGGGCCGTCAAAAGGGTAGTCAGAGACTGCGCTTTATGTCTCAATTCCGACAAAACCCAAGTCACCTTCAGACCTCCCCTACATCCCATCACATGTCCCACTATGCCTTGGGAAAGAATTGGGGTGGACATCATGGGACCCATTCTTGAACAGGGTGAGCAGGTGTACACGATTGTCATCATTGACCATTTCTCAAAGTGGCCTGAGGTAAAGTTCGTCACCAAGCCCGACGCACACAGTGTCGTCAGCTTCCTTGATGATGTTTTCACTCGACGTACCACGCCACAGCCACATCACCCCCCACTTGAGGAACCTGCACTGGCTCCCCGTCGACAGGAGGATCACCTTCAAACTCCTCACCCACGCACACAAGGCACTCCACAAAACTGGCCCAGCCTACCTCAACAGACGGCTCTTCTTCTCCTTCCCCAACCGCCAGCTCCGCTCCGCCGACCTCTCCCTCGCCACCGTCCCCCGCATTCGAAGAACAACCACCGGTGGCAGATCCTTCTCACACCTCGCCGCCAAGACCTGGAACACCCTTCCACTAAGCCTACGAAAGACCCAAGACCTGCTGACCTTCAGGAGGCTACTCAAGACCTGGCTGTTCGACCAGTAGCAGCATCCCCCCCTCCTTCCCTCTCCCCAGCGCCTTGAGACCCTCGCGGGTAAGTAGTGCGCTCTACAAATTCTGTGATTGATTGATTGATTGATTGATTGATTTCACTCGTGAAGGACTGCCCAAGTACATAATTAGCGATAATGGACCCCAATTTACCTCAGACATATTTAAAACCTATCTTAACAGAAACAAGATAATCCATAAAACCACATCAGTCTACCATCCCGCGGGCAACGGCGCCGTTGAACGCTTCAACAGGTTCATTAAGGGCATCATCCAGTTAGCTAACAATACCAGGCTGGTGGGGAGACATGAAATCCTCAAAACACTATGGGCCTATCGCATTACACCGTGCAGCAGTACTGGACACAGCCCCTTTGAACTCATGAGAGGGAGGACACCATTGTCAAAGGACAATATAGGTTGGTTGTTGGCTGCTAAAAGAGTTCAGTGGTCTGCCGACCAAGTGAAGAGTAGGTTGGTAGAAGCACAATCCAGTTGCAAGGACCGTTATGACAAGAAACATGGTTGCAGACCTGTCAAATTAACCACTGGAGACATGGTCAGAGTAAAGAGGAGCGGACACACAAGCAAAAGGATGAACAAATTTTCGCGACCCTTATCTGTGCGCAAGGTGTTTTGTATTGCTGCACTCCTTAGTGATGGTAAGGTGTGGCATTTCTCTGCACTCTCCTTATGCAAACAAACTCCTGTAGAACATACTAGCTCTGACCTAGGAAGTCCCTCCCGGGAAAACCACTTCAACACTGATTCGCGAACCCCTACCCAGGGTCGGGCACTTAGTGAGGTGTCAGATGAGGAAGGTGACTGCGATTATTCTCCAACCAATATTGAGATGCAGTCCTCATCCTGAGTCCAGCTCTACTCCCATGCAAGAGACTCCTTGTCCCAGAGGTACAAGTAGAGTAGGGAGAAGATTGGTGCCTCCAGTGAAACTCTCGGATTACGTTTGTGAATAGTACTTACATGCAAATCATAACTGTTCAATGTTCATGCCATGTATGATATGTTACCTATCTCTCTCTCTCTCTCTCTCCTAATCATTCTTTTTCTTTTCCAATGGGGAAGATGTGTTGCGATTTGTATACCTTTGTCCACTCACGGACACCGTATGTATCGCGTTCCCTGTCACCAGCTGACCTTTCTAGAATGTTGACAGTTGTCAGCTGGTGACCGGCGGAGCGGCTGTATCTCCGTAGCTCCGCGCCTCAGCGGAGTTTGTGTTGGTGTAACTTAATAAAGAAGCTCTTCACCCAACTTTGTACAAGCATAGTTTCCGTACAAGGAGGCTTGAGATCTGAAAAGTGAAAGTTGGTTTGTAGGCCTTAGCTATCCTTGAATCAAATGATACCAAAAACATAAAGGGAACATTCAGTATAAACAATCATGAAGTTTGTAAAGCAAGTGCAGAGAAAGGTTGAAGAGCGAAAATATAGATGGGATAAAGTACCCCCTGCTGTACATTATAAAGATATTGCAAGTAACTGAGGAGTTACATGATCATATATACAACAAACATTTTAGGGTGGTTTTAATATATTCTACCTGGTAACCGGTGATGTCTGTATAAAAGCCCACCTCTAATTTCCTTATTACAGGTGTCTAGTCATCTGTAATAAAGAAATGACGTTGCTGCTCAACTGTTGTAATTTATTACATTTGAGTTCTGACATCACAATGTCTGCTGCTAGCCACCAAAGTGAAAGGCAGGTCACAGAGACTAATTTCATCAGCAGTTTAAACAGGGAAAATTGGAAATGGCTTTATCATCAGAAAGAATATATTTATTGTAACATGTTTATTATTCTGCACGCTATATGTCCTTGTAGGGAATATAGAATCTGTATGTCTCTGCCCAATCTAAGACACATCATTTGTTAGCTTGACTTACTTTAAACTGATTCCTTTACATCATTATTAACAGTTTTTTGCTGTGTTTCATTTTGCAGTAAAGATTTTCCTTGTATTGTTCTTATCTGCAATGAACATGAAACAGCAAGATTCCAAGGGTTTAAATGGGTTATAGGAAAGATGATGGTGGGACCATGTATTGCAAGAAATACAATGCCCTTTGTCATATACTAAAAGGATATTGCAAGTCATCTCAGAGTTCCTTGACCATATAAAGAAACTGAGATAACAATGGATCTGTGCACACAATGAGAGTAAATATGGAGCAATCTCTCTATCTCATATAGTCACAAAGGTGGTTATAATACTCAAAATAGTACAAAATTACTGATGAAAGAATGTTCAGGCATATTAAATGTTCTTCTTGTTTATTTACGAACGGTTGCCCAGCCAACACGTGTTTCGTCAGGGGGATACCCCTAGACTTCTTCAGGGCTGCAAGGATGCACAATAAAACAAATCAGATACTGCATCCCAAGGGGGATGATTACATTGTAGAAGGCGACCGGTGACATGGTGAGTAAAACACCCTAAGTGACCAAACAGTGTGTACAAGATTCATGGGATCCAATTGCATCGTGTGCATACCATGGTGACAATGTTCGTGGCACTAGTGAGCATCATTATTAATCATGAGTTGTAGGCGCAGCTACGGTTCATGGTGTCTAAACAGTACGTATTCATGACAAGTGTAATGAACATGGTGGGGGGAGGGAGAAGGAGCCGGAAGAGGGAGGGAGGAGTGGAAGAGAATAAAGAGGACAAAAGAAAAGAGAAAATGGTTCTCTCGAGTGACAGAAAACGTCCTTAATGGTGATTCAAGGCTGCGGCCGAGTACGGCTGACTGTAAGTGAAGAGACAAAGTAGTAGTGACTGGACTAAACATAAAAGTGGGCAGGGGAAAATCTGATCACCCACGTTTCATTCTCCCAGGAAGTAGCAGGTATGCTGGTATTGGAACGTACCAGTCAAAATGTTTGAGGAGGAGCGGGAGAAAGTCTCCCGTTGCTATGCCTATATCGGGACGTGCGAGGCTCCGGTGCAGGGTCCAGGACGGGGCACCGATGGATGGAACTGGAATAACAATGTGAGGTCATGAACAGACAGACGCGCAAGGGAACGGGTAGCCCGCAGAAATCAGCGCGCCCCTGTTGAGTAAAACCTCACCTGTGGAAAAAGAATTGATGCAGTGGGTCCGCTGCTGGGAAAGACGAACGTGGGTATGCCAGAAGTGATGAATTCACGTCGGACGTTCTTAAGTAGCGAGCGGAGGTAGAAAGAATAAAATGCTAACCGCCGACTCGCTCAAAACCGGAAGTAGGTCATGTCAATACTCTACGTGAGGAAGCAATCTCATAGGTGCATGCGGCACAGGTAGGGGTAATCCTGGCGAAATCGTTTCTCACAACCCCAGTGCCCTCCATGAGTAAGGGGGTGGAGGGGAAAATTACAAGTGCGAGGTCAGAGCTCGGCTCCAAGTCGTGAAGCGCAAGGCCAATTGCTATGGCAGAAAGATTAAAATAGCTGCAAAGTGTGGGGAAAGGAAGAGAGGCATAGGTGCAGCGAGGAGATTCAAGGGAGTGGGGGTGCATCAGACTAGTTGCTCGTTATCTTGTATATAGGTGAAATAGGTTCAAACACAGTAATTGATATACGCATAATGGTGAAGCAGATACATATCATGACATCGAATGGCAACAACGACTATTATTGGTAAATGCAGCAAAGAGCACCTGGTCGTGTGGCAGGCGATACGGGCACAAATACAAATTACGTGTGAACAGTGGGCAGCATACAGTTCACAAATGTGGTAGTGGCATAACAGAGTCAAGTAAGGTGGTGGCCTCATCAGTCAATGAAACATCCATGCGCTGTTTAAAGAGGGATGTGACATTACATAGATGGGTCCGCACATCGGATACACTCAACATGTACTATATCAGCAGTTCACAAGGCACAAGTACATAATCATTCAGGTTGGGTAGCAGGTGAATACGGCCCAGATACACAAATACTCTATTCCTGCTGGAAACACCTTCCATCAACATATGCGATAGTTAGTTGGCAACCCCCAATGTGGTGGTACCCCCAGATGCCAATGGCAATCCCACCTCTGTGTCGGTGTGTCAAGGTGGATGTGAAAATCCAACACTGGACATGCAAATTTTAATCGCCCAGGAAGTATTGCATCTCGTGGTCTGTGTTGAGCCCATGCTCAACTGCTTTTAACCTCATTATCCAGGTGGCTTCTGTGCGCTGCAGTCGAAGTTCCCTATTACCACCCCTGTGATTGGGTGGGATTTGTTCGATGCCATAGAATGAAAACTGTTTATAGGGACCTTGGGCCTTGCACTTTATGGCATGTACCGCCATGCGGTATCTCTCATCCCCTTGTTTCAGTGCCCGGGTATGCTCACTTATGAGTTCTTTTAACATTCTTATGGTGCTACCCACGTATTGCTTGTCACATTTGCATACAATTACGTATACCACATATTTGGACATTCAGTTAATGTTCTGTCTGATCTTGTATTCCCGCCCATCCGGACCGTGGAATACCTTGGTGTTGCTGTTCGTCCATCTGCATATCCCACAACTTCCGCATTTGTGGAAACCTAGTGTGTGTGGGGTGAGCCAGTCGGTGTCTCTGGTGGGTGCTGGAGCAGTGGGTCTTAGAATGGATTTGAGTGTCCTGCCCCTTCTGAATGTATTGCGCCTCTTGCCTCTCCCCTCCTTCCTCCCCTCCTCTCTCGCTCACTTTCCCTACTTTAGAGTTCTTCTCCGCTTGCGCAGCATATTCTCACTCTCTCTTTTCTTTTGTCCTCTTTATTCTCCTCCACTCCTCCCTCCCACTTCAGGCTCCTTCTTCCCCCCCACCATGTTCATTACACTCGTCACGAATATGTACTGTTTAGACACCATGAACCGTAGCTGCGCCTACAACTCATGATTAATAATGACGCTCACTAGTGCCACGAACATTGTCACCAGGGTATGCACACGATGCAATTGGATCCAATGGATCTTGTACACACTGTTTGGTCACTTAGGGTGTTTTACTCACCATGACACCGGTCGCCTTCTACAATGTAATCATCCCCCTTGGGATGCAGTATCTGATCT
Source organism: Calotriton arnoldi (assembly GCA_963921515.1). Lineage (NCBI taxonomy): Eukaryota > Metazoa > Chordata > Amphibia > Caudata > Salamandridae > Calotriton > Calotriton arnoldi. The sequence continues at coordinate 90,967 of CAWUFW010019664.1, forward strand.
GATCTGATTTGTTTTATTGTGCATCCTTGCAGCCCTGAAGAAGTCTAGGGGTATCCCCCTGACGAAACACGTGTTGGCTGGGCAACCGTTCGTAAATAAACAAGAAGAACATTTAATAAGCCTGAACATTCTTTCATCAGTAATTTTGACTTTTTTGAGTATTATAACCACCTTTGTGACTATATGAGATAGAGAGATTGCTCCATATTTACTCTCATTGTGTGCACAGACCCATTGTTATCTCATTTACCTTGTGGTTGTTGTTTGGGGTTCAGGGTTAGCCCTAAGTCTGTAGCACCATCAGATTCTGAATCAGTTACACACTAACGCACACTTGGCAGAGGAGCCATTGCATTCCGCACACTCTCAAAACCCGTCCTGTTGCAAGATATAAAGAAACTGACCATCAGCCTCCTTTATCTAATGTGTAGCAATAGTCATGTATGGAGAAATGTGCAATCAAGTTGTATAATTTGTCGAATATGAAGAATGTCAACATTTGTACATCTATTCAGCCCCTAGACTCTGAATTATGATGAGTTATCATCTGGACGGGAAGATGATGCTACTTGCATGAGCAACTGTTCAACAACAATACATTATGATTCAGCCACAGAGCAAAATTCAAGATTTCACAATACAGTTTTGAATGCTGTCCCTGTCAATCACAGTATGGGGTGCCAATTTGGTCTCCAGAGTATGATCAGCATTGGCAGAGCCAGGATGTCTGGAGCTGGCCAGAAGCCTTTTGACTTTTTCAATGCTTGTGTTATTTTGTCATAGGTTTTGCAAAACATTATTGTGCTGGAAGCTGCCTGGTCCTCACCAATCTAAAATAAAAATATTCTCTAAAAGCAAAAATATTTTTGGGGATTCAAATAGCACATATTGCCGTTGTGGTCCCTGGCCCATAAAAACGATTTTGTATGTCGATGTGCCCCTCGTGAAAGGGCAGAATGGAATCACTCTCGATGAAGTCAGCCAATAGTCAGTGGCGGCCAGCATGGCTCTTGGATGGCGGGGTGGGGCTTGGGGGGTTGTGGGCAACGCAAAAAAAAAAAGAAAATCACTTACCTTGCCGCCGGATCCCGCGTCTCTGCTCCTGCTCTCCTCGTCTTGACTCAAGGAACAGGAGCCAGGCTCCCCTGACCAATCACAAACGGTGCAATACAGCGTTGTGATTGGTAAGCACCCAGGCTCCCCTGACCAATCACAATGCTGCCCCCCTCAGAAGAAGCCTGTGAAGAAATCAGCAGTTTTTTCTCAGACAAAATCAGTCAAATCTACTCTTCCTTTAACACAAACACTACGGCAAACTCAATTAACTGGGAGCACCGGACTCCTCACCCAAGTGCTACATTCAGCATGGGTAACTTTTCCCCCCTAACAGAGGATGAGGTCCTAAAAGCAATGGGAGAAGTGAAATCTGGATCTCCTTTAGACCCCTGTCCTCACTTTATTTTTGCTCGGATTACAGCAGTGCTATGTCCTTATGTCACTCAGCTACTTAACCACTCTCTTAATTCTGCCACCTTCCCTGAGGTCTGGAAGCAGGCGATAGTGACTCCCCTGTTGAAGAAAGCAGGAACAGATGTGCACAATCCTGAAAACTATCGGCCAATTTCTCAGCTCCCATACCTCTCCAAAGTTTTGGAGAGATTGGTGAACAGACAACTATCCAGAGACCAATGATTTATTGGACTCCACACAAACTGGCTTCAGAGCCACTAACAGCACGGAGGCAACACTTTTGGCCGTCTTAGATAACATCAGATCCCGGTCCGATCAAGGGGGAGCGGTAGCCCTGATATTATTGGACCTGTCGGCAGCGTTCAACACGGTCTCGCACAACCGATTGCTGGAAATCCTGCATGAAAAAGGAATCCACGCCAAAGCCCTACAGTGGTTCAGTTAGTTTCTGAGTAACAGAACCCAAACGGTGCAATTGGACCAGCTCTTTTCTAAACCCATGGCCATTGGCTGTGGCGTGCCACAAGGAGCATCCCTGAGCCCCACACTTTTCAACGCATATGTGTCATCTCTAGCGAAAATCAGTAAAAAATGGGGTCTCGGCATTTGCTCCTATGCGGATGATACCCAGTTGATGGTAGCGCTTGAGGAAAGGCATGATTACACCAAAGCAAAACTGAAAAACTGCCTCGCGGAGATGGCACAATGGATGTCAGAACATTGCCTGAAATTAAACGCAGGGAAATCGGAAATCCTGCTCTTTGGTGGAGCTAACCTGATTTGGGATGCCACTTGGTGGCCACAAACCCTGGGAGACGCTCCAGCACCCAAGCAATGTGCTAAAAACGTAGGCATACTCATTGACAATGTCCTTTCCATGAAGGACCATGTGCGGGCCCTGTGTGGAAGGGGCTCTGCTACTCTGAAAATGCTAAGGAGACTCTTTCCCTGGATCCCATTGGAGTGTAGACAAACAGTTACACAGGCCCTGCTCATTAGCAAGCTAGATTATGGCAATGCCTTGTTCGTAGGCATGGCAGATTACCTCTTTACATGCCTACAAGTACTACAAAACGCTGCAGCGAAATTGGTATGCAATAAAAGCAGACTGAGCTCAGCATCCATGTGCATGAAATAACTCCACTGGCTACCCATGCGACAGAGGGCAGTGTTCAAGCTACTCAGCCACGCACATAAGGCACCACACCGCAGTCGACCTAGAATTTTACAGAACAAAATCGAATTCTATGCTCCTACAAGGTGCTTACGGTCACTTTACCAAGCGCAAGCCAGGATAAAGCGCATAAGGAAAGTGAGGGCAGGTGGACGCTCGTTCTCATATATGGCAGCAAAAAGTGGAACGAACTACCTCAAGACCTACGTCTTACAGCAGATTACCTGGTTTTTAGGAAAAAGCTCAAAACCCATTTGTTTCCTAGACCCTAATATCTGTCAGATCCACCACTCCCGCCGGTAACTGTACAACGAATTCTTGCTACCTAGCGCCGTGATATCCTTAGGGATGATTGTTAGCGCTCTATAAATAAATAAATGCAGCATTGTAATTGGTCTGAGCGTCCTGGTTCAATGCTCAGCCAGGGAATGGGGGCCTAGGCATGTTCTCCATGCAGGGTGTAATGCAGCCTGCATGGAGAACAGGGAAAGTGTGCATGACTGGTTTGGATGGCCAGAGAGGGCTGGCCAAACAGTCATGTGCACTTAGGAGTGGGCAAACCACTCCTCCTCTGCTCTGCTCCAAGAGCAGAGATGCCCCGGCCACCTGCAAACTAAGCAGCACAGAAATATAAAATGATAGTAACTTAAATTCATTATCATTTTATGGTTCCTTTACGTTGCACTGCTTAAAAGCAGTGGGGTAATGCTCCTCCGCCTTAGCGGAGGAGCCGCCACTGCCAATTGTTCAACTGGCGAACCCACTGCAACATGCTGTAAGGGGCGGAAGAAAAACGCGAATGATAAAACAATAGACCAATGGCTGAAGAGGGCTGACTGAAAGCCATATAAGTATATCGAACATATAACTTTAGTAAGACGGAAAGGTCTTTGCTAAACCAGACAAAAAAAAGATCCTATAATTCAAAGTCAAGAGAGAGAGAGTGGTAGGATCCTGAGCAGCCAGACGTGATGTGATAACAAGGAAAAATTCCCAAAAGCTTTCAAAGAGTATTGCTGGAAACCTGAGACTGTCACAGGTTTCCAGCAGTAGTCCTGGAAGCCTTTAACAATTCATTAAATTCCACCTATGTGAGGTAGTCCTGTGCTGGGTAAACCAGTGAATGCTGATTTCCTGCTTTTTTTTAATTAATTGGGCCCTTTAGTTCAAAACAGCTACATTACATTTGCCTCAGTCGCCTCCTTATCATTTGAAAGTCAGGGCCAAATTTACAGTAAACCCAAACGTCTGTGCTGAAATTATTTATTGCAAAAACCCTAGTAAGCTGCTTTAGCCATCTGTAAAGCCGTCTGCAGCTACTCCCGGTTATAACCCTCACTTTATTAGAAAATGGTGATGCAATCCTGGGGCAACGCCTTCACTATGAATTATTTTCTAACGTGTCTGCAACTATTTTTCATAACAGTCTTCATTTTATAAGCATATGGTAGCGTAGCCTTGAACAGAAACGGCTGCAAAATAGTCATCCACGCCCATGGCCCGTCTATCAAAGCATGAGAACTAGGCAGCTGCCTAGAGCACCAAGTTAAATGAAGCTCTAAATTCGAGGAAATATTAATAAAATCTAACTTAAAAAATGTGGGCCACCGCCTGCATGATCGTTCTAGGGTGCCAGTTGCTGACCGCTAGTTTACAGTCACCCCTGCCCTTGCCCCTTAGAAAATGTGAAGTCAAAGATGAGGTCAAATCTGTTGTGTGATGGAACCACACATGCGTTTACCATACATGCCGGTTCCACTCAGTCTCAACAACGCAAGTCTTAACCACGAATGTGCCTTTACCACGCATGCCTTTACAACAAATTATGCGTTGTTAAGGCATGCATGGTAAACACATATCCGTGGTTAAGACATGACAGGTAAGTCTTAACCCCCCAACCCCTGCCCCTGCCTTGAGTCTTAAAACAACCCCACTCCCCCCGAGCCCTAGAAACGTCCATGCCTCCAGTCCTAACACCTACCCTGCCCTCCCCTAAGTCCTTAAAACTACCCCGACTTCCCCCTGAGCCCTAAAAACTACCCCGCCCTCCCTTAATCCCTAAAATTACTCCTACCCCCCTGAGCCTTAAAAACTACCCGGCCCCCCTAAGCCCTAAAAAGTATTAAGATCCCTGCCCCCCGCCCTGAGCCCTAAAATGGGCCCTCAAGCATCCGCGCTGACACCTCAAACTACCCCCTCTCTCGTAAAAAACAACCCTCTCCCCCAGCCCTGAAAACTACCCCAAACCCCCCCAGCCCTGAAAGCTACCCTGAACCCCCCGCCCTGAAAACTACCCTGAACCCCCCCAGCCCTGAAAGCTGCCCCAAACCCCCAGCCCTGGAAACTACCCCGAACCCCCCAGCACTGACAACTACCCCGAACCCCCCCAGCCTTCAAAACTACCCCGAACCCCCTCAGCCCTGAAAACTATCCTGAGCCCCCCCAAAACCATACGAACTACCCCCCCAAAACCTGGCCATAGCCCCACTTACCTCACCACGTTGCATCCTCTCCTGATCCTTCCTGCTGCTTGGCTGCTTCCTGCTTCTGCCAGCTAGCAGCTATACCGCGCAGTGCCTTAACCATGCATATGCGTGGATAAGGCAAGCGTTGTAGCGTTTGCATAGTCGGAACTCGCGTGGCTGAGGCTGTGGTGTTCTGACTGTTTCCCTGTGATAGTGCATCAGCCACGGATCTCAATTTTTTGTCCATGAGCAGAAAATCAGTCAAAGTTACTCAAACAAGCTGTTGTCAGAAATGTGATTTCCAAGAGCCCCACTCACAAATCAGCACGTACATTGAGACTTTTCTGTTTAAACCCCAAAAAATTTAGTTTGCCTATGGATTTTTGGCACAAGTGTTCTTGTCGTTGTAATCAACCACCCTACAGTGTGCTCATTTCTTCAAGAGGACTTTGTCTAGTTTTTTGAGGAAATGGGCGAACCCTCAGAGGTAACAAAAATGGCGCCCTAAGAGCAACACTTCGTATAACCGCTACTCCTCAGAGTTCCACAAGGTGTAGCAGCCAGGGTTTGCCCCATGGGATCGGATAGACTTCAGTATCACAAATTAGCCTGTTACCTCATATCAAGAATAAGGACAGCAGTGAACTGCAGTAAATATGATGACTTTCAAGTGCCAACCGTCGCATTGGTACTTTATGTTTAATGTGAAGAAACAAGAATTGTGTCATTTTTATAGGCACTCCATGCTGAATAGAATTTTGTCTGGGGCCATTTTGAGGGCACCATTAAAAATTCAGTTTTTCCTGCCTTTCTGCTCTAGTTTACTACCACCTAATGTAGCTGCTTCACCTAGCCTTATGGAGGTACAGGACCTGCGAGGGTATGACCTCATCCCTCTTCCTTCCAATGTTGGTCTCACCAAAAAAGTTCTGACAACTAAATATGCTGCTATATCGCACTTTCCAAATGCAATAAGTGAAAGGCCCTGGGGACAAAAAGGCAAACAGAATTTTGATATTTAAAAAAATATATATATATGTCTGACGATAAGCCACACTACAGTGTTGTGGGTATGGATGTTAGGAGAAATGAGTGAGGGAGACGGCCTTTACCATATAGTTTTTACCATGGGAGGACTTTACCACACAGTCTTTACCACGGGTGTGGCTTTACCACTCATGCTTTTATCATGCATGTGGCTTTACCATGCACGTCGTTACTACACAAATATGTAAATTTCAGAAAAATTCTATGTTTAATATATCAAATAACAAATGTTAAGCATTTAGTATGACTATTGAAGTGCATCTTCAAAACTTTTTCCCATGCTTTCCCATCCATTTCAAAGAGAGAAAGTATCATTTTTAGTTTTTACTTTTCAGGTTGACGTTCTTGGTTGTCTGATTCTACAGTCAGTGGAGAATTAGTCAGGTAAGATTGATTATTTTTTTTTAAATACCATATAGGTTAGGAACTTAATTGTAATGAGAAAGAGAAGGAGGTAGTTTGATGTTAAATGATGTTTAAATATATCTAATGTTACTTTTAACCAGTTTTTCATTCCCATAAAGGTTGTGTTCATATGCGCACATCAGGTTGGTTAATATAGTTTTTAATTGTAGGTTTAAAAAGAAGCATCATTAAATTTAAAATACTTCCTTTCTAAACTTAGATGAACAAATTGCTTTTCTTTTTTTTGTTTGTTTTTAATCATTGTTTCATTTTTAATGAAAAAGACAACAATTAACAATAGAGAAGGCTTTATTTTTTTTAAGAGATTTTCTTTTTATTGGCTTATGGATAAAGTTTTTGGGAAAAAGATTTTTGGAATTTGACTGGCGATGTTTTGGTGCATCGAAGAAAGATTTGTATATTTCGTTTTGCGTTTTTATATTTTTATATTCTTTTCAGATTTTGGTTTGCATTTCCATTTAAAGGACTATTGGAGTACCTGAGACTGTTGGTGAGTGGTTCGTAAAAAAAAAATCACAAACAGTTGAAGAAAGAAGAAAACTTCAGGTAGGAATTTACAAAAAAATACTTTCTAATAACAAGCCTGGGAAAATGAAAAATAATCCTTGTATTTGGATATTTGGATAAAGTTTAAAAATAGCATTTATCACCTGTAATTCAGTCATTTATTATTTTCCTAGGACGTTTGTTAATAGTTTTGATATGGCAACTGATAAAAATTAAGCCTAAGTTGAGGACTGCTTGTCAGGGAGTAAACCATAAATAAGTGGGATAGTACTGTGATTAATGTTTGCCTGTATAGTATAAATGTGGCTGAATTGATGGGGTGTAGATCTAAAGTGCTGTCCATCATCCATATTTGGCTATTTCCAAGGTTAACAGTGTTATGAAGGGTAGCAAAGGTTAGTATACACCTTTGAGGGTGTCATTGTCATAGAGGAGGAAATGTTCATGGTTGAAAGACTAAGCTAGGTCTGGCAAAAGTTTAATATCAGAGTAGGCATGAGAAGCTGTTAGTTGGGGATTATTCACCTGCATTTGAATCTGCACCATTCCTCTTAAATTTGGGATTGTGGGCATACCACTAGCAATGTGCATGGAGATGTTCTGGGACACCTCCATCAATATTGAGCCACAGGATTCATTGGAAGTTGCACAAAGTGCTTTAATGTGCTGGACATTTTCTTTTACTTCCAACTCAGTTGCAGAGGTAGAGTAGTTATGCTCTGTAGTTTTTTCAACTATATCACCGATTGTAACAGCTCTGCCCTTTCAACGGGTTGAGAAATAGTCCACACACCTCCGATGAATCCTGATCTCTTTAAGTCCCTCCTTACATTAAAGGTACCTTTTAGACCTGACAGCCTTAGGGTGGTCTTCCCCCAAACCTTTTGCATTACTCCTCCTATTTTTGCTGAATTTGTTTTTGTTGGCTTTAGGGCTCTACGTACTTTACCACTGCTATCCAGTTCTAAAATGGTTGCGCTTTCTCCGTTAAAATGGTGAAATTGGCTTACACCAATTTGGCACATTTACTATGCTTGTAAGTCCCTAGTAAAAAGGTACTATATGAACCCAGAGACTGTAAAATAAATGTTACTAGTGGGTTTGCAGCACTAATTCTGCTCCCACTTAAGTACCCCTTTTAAACATATCTCAGGCTTGCAATTGCAGTCTGTGTGCAGTTTTAAACTGTCAATTCAATTTAGTAAAATAACCCCTGTTCCAGGCCTAAACCTTCCGTTTTATTATATTTAAGTCACCCCTAAGGTAGGTCCTAGAAAGCCCTTAAAGAAGGATGCTGTATATTTAAAAAGTTAAACATGTACCTTTAAGTTTTACATATTCTGGTAGAATACCATTGGTGCTTTATGACATTTAATAAGTGATACGTTTGTTTGGAAACAGGTAGAAATGTCATGTTTGGTGTCTTACAAATTGTAATTTAAAATCCTCCTTAATGGTAAAGTCAGATTTTAATTCAATATTCTGAAACTACCACTTTTAGAAAGTTTACATTTTCTTGTACTAACCATTTGGTGCCTGCAGCCTGTGTCATGGGTCACATGTCTGTGGCAAGAGTGGCAGTTGGCCTTTTCGTATTACTCCCAGACAGTGAGACAAGCAGGGGCTAGGGGATGACAGGATGCAGGAGCGGCCGGTGCAGGTCAGGGCGGGGGCGGGAGGGGGGTTGCGTATGGAGGCGACAGACGACAACTAGGGAAAATTACCTAAAAAAAAAAATCACTTAATTTGCACTAGCCACATCACCGACTCGGCACCCCACCACGCTTACCTGAACCGGCCATTCCTGACAGAATGTTCTATCCTGCCAGTATGGGAAGGGCGGAGCTGTTCCCTGTCACATTTACATTTCAAAGGAGCTACTTTAGCACACTAACAAGGAACTTCACACCAGTCTTTTGTCACCCTAGACCTCTTGGATCTCAGGCAGGGAGGAAGGAAATTTTAGAAGCATCTGTGGGAAGAAAACTCTAGAAAAGTTCTTCCACTTCAAAGCTGGTACCAGGTATGGAAATAGTACTCTTAGACCTACTCTTCAGTTCACTTCTGACTTGCGGAGGACACTCAAAAGGCCTACCTTGCACATCAGAGGACTGCCCTGCTGCGTGAGGCCTGCTTTGCACTTCAGAGGACTGACCTGCTGCTCCCAGATGGCTGACCTGTTGCTTGAGGCCTGAATTGTGCCCTCAGAGACTTCCCTGCTGCTTGAGGACTGCCTTGCTCCTTGAACTCAGGACTACCAGAGTGGCTCCTAGGCTAATTGGATGGCCACCTGTTCTGAGCTAAAGAGACACAAAAAGCTCCAAGAACTGGAACCCCGCACCAGGACCCTGTCTGAAGTGAGAGCTTCCCTCCAAGTGAAGTCCGCCCAGTCCTGGAACCTTAGAGGTGGTGCTAAAAGTGCCAAAACCCAATACATGGCTCTTAGAGAACATTTTCAGCCAAAAAGTGCTCTGACTACCGACAGGAGACCCGGGCCTACCAGCTCACCGATCCACCCAAGGTGCATCATTGGTTGGCTCAACTTCATGGTAGCTCCTGCTACATTTGTCTCCGCAGATACAAATCCTGTTCAGATGCTCCTAACAGAAGAGGTTTCCGGCCTCATGGAGCCTTTGTCAGCTATAGCCTGCAGTTTCACCCCGCTGGAGATTTTCGACTTCCAAAAGAATGGCAAAGTCGGAACATTGAAATCTTCACTGTGACTTCATCTAGTGGCTCCCCGACGATAATGCCTCCTGCTTAGACACCACCGGCTGACTTAACCCGCTGAAGTTTACCTTCACAGACAATTTTCATCAAAATGTCTTCTAAGTCCATAGGTAAGCCAACACTGGGCCCAATCAGCTTTGTGTATCCAAACTGCAGTCCATCACGGTTGGCCATAATGTTTGTCTTTGCCCTGGGCTCAGAAAACTAAATGTCCGCGGTGGGCACTTAGATATTTTAGGCACTAGTTTTCACTAAAAACTTTGCAAGTTCATAATTCCAGCACTACTTATTCGCGTTTTGTTGTTTTGGTGCCAAATTATCTATTAAATGTACTCTATTTTTTACCATTGGTGTGGGATTTTCCTTGTGTTGTGTTTTCACTTTATTACTGTTTGAAGTGCTGCATAAATACTTTAAAACACAAGGAGATGATGGACAGAGCGCTGAAACTTTTCAGACACTCACCCCCAGTCACAGATCTGGGTTGAATCCATCATCATTCTTTAGCTCACTTCGCCACCTCAGTTCAGACCCAGCTATATACAAATCAGTCTTGACCCTGTGCCTCATGGGAACAGTCTAGCCCGAACTGCCAAGCCAGGTCTTCCCTGAACTGGAAACAAGCATCCTGGGACCGGTTTCTGGGTAACTCTCTACATCAGCCAGGCTAGCTTGAATCCAGTGGCAAAGTGAGCAAGGGATCCACGTCTGGGCATACCCTGCCAACTTAGGGCGAACAAAGCAAACACAAGGAGATGATGGACGGAGCGCTGAAACTTTCAGACACTCACCCCCAGTCCCAGATCTGGGTTGAATCCATCATCATTCTCTAGCTCACTTCGCCACCTCACTTCAGACCCAGCTATATGCAAATCAGTATTGACCCTGTGCCTCATGGGAACAGTCCAGGACGAACTGCCAAGCCAGGTCTTCCCTGAACCAGAAACAAGCATCCTGGGACCGGTTTCTGGGTAACACCCTTCATCAGCCAGGCTAGCTTGAATCCAGTGGCAAAGTGAGCACGGGACCCACGTCTGGGCATACCCTGCCAACTTAGGACGAACAAAGCAAACACAAGGAGATGATGGACAGAGCGCTGCAACTTTTCAAACTCTCAACCCCAGTCACAGATCTGGGTTGAATCCCTTATCATTCTTTAGCTCACTTCACCACCTCAGTTCAGGCCCAGCTATATGCAAATCAGTCTTGACCCTGTGCCTCATGGAAACAGTCCAGCCCGAACTGCCAAGCGAGGTCTTCCCTGAATCGGAAACAAGCATTCTGGGACCGATTTCTGGGTAACACCCTTCATCAGCCAGGCTAGCTTGAATCCTGTGGCAAAGTGAGCAAGGGACCCACGTCTGGGCATACCCTGCCAACTTAGGGCGAACAAAGCAAACACAAGGAGATGATGGACGGAGCGCTGAAACTTTTCAGATACGCACCCCCAGTCACAGATTTGGGTTGAATCCATCATCATTCTTTAGCTCACTTCGCCACCTCAGTACAGACCCAGCTATATGCAAATCAGTCTTGACCCTGTGCCTCATGGCAACAGTTCAGCCCGAACTGCCAAGCCAGGTCTTCCCTGAACCGGAAACAAGCATCCTGGGACCGGTTTCTGGGTAACACCCTTCATCAGTTGGCTAGCTTGAATCCAGTGGCAAAGTGAGCAAGGGATCCACGTCTGGGCATACCCTGCCAACTTAGGGCGAACAAAGCAAACACAAGGAGATGATGGACGGAGCGCTGAAACTTTCAGACACTCACCCCCAGTCCCAGATCTGGGTTGAATCCATCATCATTCTCTAGCTCACTTCGCCACCTCACTTCAGACCCAGCTATATGCAAATCAGTCTTGACCCTGTGCCTCATGGGAACAGTCCAGGACGAACTGCCAAGCCAGGTCTTCCCTGAACCAGAAACAAGCATCCTGGGACCGGTTTCTGGGTAACACCCTTCATCAGCCAGGCTAGCTTGAATCCAGTGGCAAAGTGAGCAAGGGACCCACGTCTGGGCATACCCTGCCAACTTAGGACGAACAAAGCAAACACAAGGAGATGATGGACAGAGCGCTGCAACTTTTCAAACTCTCAACCCCAGTCACAGATCTGGGTTGAATCCCTTATCATTCTTTAGCTCACTTCACCACCTCAGTTCAGACCCAGCTATATGCAAATCAGTCTTGACCCTGTGCCTCATGGAAACAGTCCAGCCCGAACTGCCAAGCCAGGTCTTCCCTGAATCGGAAACAAGCATTCTGGGACCGATTTCTGGGCAACACCCTTCATCAGCCAGGCTAGCTTGAATCCTGTGGCAAAGTGAGCAAGGGACCCATGTCTGAGCATACCCTGCCAACTTAGGGCGACAAAGCAAACACAAGTAGATGATGGACGGAGCGCTGAAACTTTTCAGATACGCACCCCCAGTCACAGATTTGGGTTGAATCCATCATCATTCTTTAGCTCACTTCGCCACCTCAGTTCAGACCTAGCTATATGCAAATCAATCTTGACCCTGTGCCTCATGGGAACGGTCCAGCCCGAACTGCCAAGCCAGGTCTTCCCTGAACCAGAAACAAGCATCCTGGGACCGGTTTCTGGGTAACACCCTTCATCAGCCAGGCTAGCTTGAATCCAGTGGCAAAGTGAGCAAGGGACTGGGCATACCCTGCCAACTTAGGGCGAACAAAGCAAACAGAAGGAGACGATGGACGGAGCGCTGAAACTTTTCAGACACTCACCCCCAGTCACAGATCTGGGCTGAATCCATCATCATTCTTTAGCTCACTTCGCCACCTCAGTTCAGACCCAGCTATATGCAAATCAGTCTTGACCCTGTGCCTCATGGGAACAGTCCAGCCCAAACTGCCAAGCCAGGTCTTCCCTGAACCGGAAACAAGCATCCTGGGACCGGTTTCTGGGTAACACCCTTCATCAGCCAGGCTAGCTTGAATCCATAAATACTTTACACATTGCCTATAAGTTAAGCCTGACTACTTTTAGCCAATTTCCCGGAGGGTTAAACATGGGTTAATTTAGCGACTTTTGTAATTCACCTTGACAAGGATTGCAGTTGTTGCTTGAGAATGATTTTCACCCCCCTCAATCAAAAACCCAATTTCTAACAGTAGCCTGCTAAATGACCTCCATGCAGTTGAGGCATTAGATCAAGATACCACTCCTTCTGGTCAATAAGATCTTATATTCTGCATTTTATAACAATAAAATCTTAAATTATAACAACCTATTCTGTAACGTATTGCTGTTGATATGTGAGATACTGTTGCCAATTCTGGAAGTCCCCCTCATCTTCATTCCCAAGAAACTGTTGTTATCACAGGGGCGCCCCTTCACTAGCACCCTGTGCATCTTTGTGTCTGCACCTTTTATGCTGTCTCATACAGTGATTAGCATAACATGCTTTGGGTATGTAACTTTATAGTGTCAACAGATTACTAAGTGACAGTTATGCATATAGGTAAGTGTAGGTTTACTATACTTAACTCCACATTCATGTATCTATCTATCTATCTATCTCTCTATCTCTCTATCTATCTATCTCTCTATCTTTAAGGTATGTAGATGTGGAGTTAAGACAAGTAAATCTATACTTACCTATATGCACTTACCTCCTCGATCTTTTATTCCTCAATATTTTGGTTTTGATGTTAAGTTGATATTCCTTGCTTGATAGTTCAGACTCATATTGGCATAAGTACTTTTATGTAAAGTTTTTCATTCAGTATATGGAATACAAAAAACTGAACATAACTAGCGGTGGTGAGCTGACCGTTTAAATCAAGATTATTAAAGCAGTATAATCCACAGTGTTAGGGCAATCGCAAATACAACAATGGTATGTTCTTCAGAATACACTTCATCGCGAGTCCTCCATACTTTCAAACATACATATAATTTGTTGGAAATTATCTTCTTCTGAGTGGTGTACCCTCAGATTTATGCCTTGACTGCTTTCGCTGGTTGTAGGACTCTCTGCGCGTTACCCCTTCTAACCAGAGATAAAGTGACTCCCCCTTTTAATATGATGAAATTGACATACCTGATTGATATAGTTAACTTATCTATAAGTCTCTAGTATGTAGACAGAGTATACACAGGGCCTATAGGGTCAATTACACTAGTGGACTACAGCACCTATTGTGCCACCCACAGCAGTGACAATTCAAACATGACTGCTGGAATACCATTTGTTGCTTAGCTGTGCAGTTTTCAACTACGAATTTGACCTGTCAAAATAATCCTTTTGAAAGGTCAAAACCTTCCATTTAAATATGAGTAGGTCACTCCTAAGTAGGCCTTATAGCCCTAATGCAGGGAGCATGGTATTTAACAGTAGGACATGTATAATGTTACACATTTCTTTGCAGTGAAAAAGCCCCATAATGTATTTCCACTGTCGCAAGGCTGGCTGTTCCATAGGAAAACATTGGAATGCAATATTAAATTTAATAATACTATGGCCAGCTAGTAAACAGCTATAAATGTAATTCTTGGAGTTTTTGAAATATTTTTAAAACCCCAATTCACTGGTAAAGTTGGAGTTTTAATAAAAGTTGTCTTTTTCCTGACTAAAGCCTCTGAAAACGCATTTGCATAAGCTCCAAGTGTCACCCGGCAGCTGAATAGCTCCCATGATGAGGTGTGAAAACTGCCTTCAAAGCAGGACAAATTGCTTAGGTGTGAGGAGGACTGACACTTGGTCAGGGACCTCCTTTGATTCTCCAGTCAGTCAGGCACTGATCCCAGTGGGAGAGGAACTGCCCCCAGAACTGATTTTGTGTGACCACAGAGGAGGGGTTGATTGCTCATTTCCCAGGCTACCTCTCTGGGATGGGCCCTCAAGCTTTACACAGTGGAAGAAAGGTTTAACGATCTTTGTTTTATGTTCAGACGGACAGTGTGGGATTGCAGGAAAAGTGGGTAAGGTTACCCCTGGGAACTTTTACCCCATTGGTTAGGGAGGAGTCAGAAGTCACCGCCTTCCACAGGTTGGTGCCAGTCATAAATGCGGCACCCACAGTACCCACCTGACAACACTTTCTGGATCTTTAGAAGACCAGATGTGGACTGGACCTGCTGACTGTAACCTGAATAAAAGTCTAAAATTGTGGACCTGCTCTCCCTCTTGTACCCAAGATAAAGCAGTGGATTACTTGGGTCATAAGCCATGTTCAATCTGCTAGGAAACAAAAAGCAACTAGAGGCTTTTTTCTGAAACTGCTCAGCAGACCAGTTCGAGCTGCACCTGACCTGGACCCTGTTACTGGCCTACTCTGGAGTGAGTCTTGACTCCCCCCCCCAAGTGCTGCCCCCAAAGTCTTGGATCCTTGGCTGATGTCAAAGCACACTCCTCCTATCATCTCCTGAACCTGGGCTTAGAAACCTTTGGGCTTCAAGAGACGCCAGAGGACTGGGACAAAACTTCTAAGCTTCTCCACCGAAGGTGGTTTGCTGCTGGACCAAAGATTCAGCTTGCTCCTGCTTGGAGTTTTTCTGCAGCAGCAAATTCGATTCATTGGTACCTCACAGAGAAGGTATCCAGCCTTTTGGAATCCTCTTTGGCTATAACCTGTTACCTTGCCCTGCTGAGAGAATCTGAAATTCAAAAATGTGATCAAGTCCGAAGGAAGAAATCTTCATTGGACAAAGGCAGCAAAGATATCCGGCCAGCGATGAGCCTTCCTTGAGCATGAAATTCACATTTCTCCCACTCTGAGCTTTCTTGCCAAAAGTCAATGGCTTCACCGGGACCTTGTCCAGTGGCTATCCAATGTCATGGCACACTCTTCCGGAATAGCCTGCTGGCTGACCCGCTAAGGATTTTTTGACTTGGTTTCAATATCTAACCCACACTCCATTGCGGTCAGCCTTAATTTGGGCCTAGGTACCAGTCAAGCACAACCAGATGATGGCAGTTAGCACTTGATGCTTTTTAGCACTATTTTGTTATTTAAAATTTAAAATTCGTAACTCCAGTTGGACTGGTGTAAATTTATTTATCAAAATGTACTCTATTTTTCTAAATTGGTTTGGGATTTTTCTAAGGTTGGGTGACAAATTTGTCTCTGCCGGCAAAGTTGGCAGATTTTTTGCCACTCTACATTATGCATGTAACGCAGAGTTCCAGCTAAATTCTGCTCCCGCTGGGAGGCGGAATTTGTTTTCTAGCAACAGTAAGTTGGCAAGTGCGAGCAAGATTTGGCATCCCCTAGCATGATTTTTGTTTGCTAGGAGGGCACCTGGCGAGATTTCCCCATCGCAGACATGACCGTTTGCAGTCAGAAAGCTGCTGTTCCAGTAGAAAATGTGCTCGAGCTGCAGCAAAATCAACTCGAGAAGCAGCACCCTCTGGTGCACCGCGTGATGCCACTTGTGCTGATTTTTCAGTGTGGAACGAGCTCCTGGTGCTAAAGTTCAGCACAAGCAGTGCGACATGCCTAATTTCACCCATTCACAGAACTTCGCGGAATCTCGCGGAGTTAGTGAAACTCTGTGAGTTCCGCCCACCCCATGATTTTTCTTATGCTGTGTTTTGACTTTATTACCGTTTTGGTACTGCATTATTACATTACACATTGCCTCTAAATTAAGCCTGTCTGCTCTGTGCCATAGGTACCAAGGGGTTGTGCTCAGGTTTGTTTAGTGACTTTAGTGGTTCACCCTGACAAGGGTTGTGGTTATTACTTGAGGTGGGTACTCACCCTTCTCAACTAAACATTCAAAGTATTGCCTTGTTTATTGTATTGTTGGGCGGGTCCAATACTCTCCTAATATTTGCATAATGCATTGGACATCTCCCCCCAAGTCCCACAAGTTATCAGCTAACTTGATGTCTGTTCACACACTCACCATGTATACTGAGGGCTTTATTTAGAGTCTGGCAAACAGGATACTCCATCAAAATGTGATGGATATCCTGTCCACTGTATTACAAGTGCAATGGGCTATATAGTACTTGTAATGGAGCAGAAAGGGCATCCGTCATATTTATGACAGAGTATCCCATCTGGCAAACTCTCAATCAGGCACTTTGAGCCGGATTTTGAGTTTGGCAGATGGGCTACTCCATCACTAATGTGAAAGATATCCCATCTACCTTATTACAAGTGCATTATATCATATGGCACTTGTAAAAAGGCAGACAGGATATCCTTCACATTTGTGATGGAGTAACCCTTCTGCCAAACTCTAAATCAGGCCCTTAGCATGGTAGAAATTACTTTACTAAATCACAGCACCATATATCATGGTAAGGGCAGGTGTTTTGCAGCCAGTGAATACCTCAGCATAGCTTGGCAGAGAATGGACAGAGTGCTATGAATTTATGGCATACGGTTCACCATATTGGTTGTGGATGCAGACCTAACACACAGAGTTTTAGTCAAAAATCTATCAAACTACCTGCTGCTGACTTTATTTGAGTCAACACCCTCCCACAGTATGTCACCACCCCAGGCATAAACATATCAATGTGCAGGAAATCAGCTCCCTCAGCTTGACGTCAGGGACAGCTATCTGTGCAAGCCAGCTGTATGTTCCATAATATTACTGGAATTAAATAAGCCTGTGCAAAATGGAATATGGAATTGCTTATTACTTTTTTCTTTTATGCAAGAGACCTTCCCATCTGTTTCCAAAAGTTAAGTCACTGACGGATGATTTTCAAGCAATCCCCAATATAACGCTAATACTGGTCTGCCACCATCCACTAATATTACTCCCATAAGGTAGTAGATTCATGGGTCGTCCCTGGGAAATGCAAGTGCTGCAACTGTGATGCCAAACAATAGTGCTCAAACATGGGGAGCCTAAGACCCCCAGTCTGTAAATTCAGTTGTATTCTGTCTATAGCTGGCCCAGAAATGGGAAGTTAGTATGCTGTTGCCATCAGTAAATACTGATGTGGGCAACAGACAGAAGACCCTTGGAAGAAATATAAGCACTTGGGAAAAACATAATTTCTCTTATTCCCACACATCCAGCTGTGATAATAGCAATGCTCATGCTGGATGTGCATGCCACCTCGGAGGCAGCCATTAATTACGGCTATAATATATTTGTGTTTATTAGTAAATCTTATACTCAGGTACGTCATGTCCCTAGTTGCAATGGTAGGTCAGTTTCAGGTAATTCAGTGACTTTGTGCACAGCCATAGCTCCAAAAGAGAACATGCATGATTTGGACCTATTTGTTCACATGTTGGAGAGGATATCTAACGTACAAGGGACAGCCCTCCGGGATACACAAGTGCATGATCCGAGAAAATTGACATTGTACCATGTTACTGATTCTGATATCGCAGCCAAGTCATTTCTCTCCTTCATCTATTTGCCATTGGCTTAATATCCAAGTCAACACAAGCTGAGACGATGGGCAGCCCTGCCAGATATCACACAATAATGCCCAGTACTCTGATATGTCTATTCTGGTGCATACCTTTGCCCTCATACCTTGACCACAATAGTCAAATATACTACAAAAATATATGGACCGCAATTATATGCCTCAGCACCTGTAATAGGAATTCTCATCCCACATTACTGTAAGCAAGTTTTTACATGTTAGAAAATAAGGCCTAATTAAAAAAAGTTTCAGTTAGTGTTACTAGGCCGCATTGAGTTTGCATTGACAGCTATTCATATTTGCAGAATATTAGTGCATGTTTATTTTATGTGAGCTTTTCTCTCTCTCTCTCTCTCTCTTTCTCTGTGCTTATGTATTTGACCATTTCAGTAAAATCATTTAAAATGAAGCCTCAACTATGGTTTCTGTCTGAGCATAAAATGTAGTATTTGCGCTCTCTAGAGGAAGCAACGCTCAGGATACTTTTTTCTTTTGCAACTGTTCAGGGTTGCCTGCAGATGTCCTGTGCATGCCATTTATTAGCTGAATAAGTCATTTTATTGATGTGTTACACAACAATGTCAATTAATTTCCTTAATTAGTTATACATAACCTAATCAATGAAATGACTAGGAAGCAGGTGTCTCTAGAAGTATATTGTTTAATAAAATATTGATTGGTTTAAGTGTTTGCAACATTGCTAATCCAACCCTGTTATGTCATATCATACTGTGTGCCTTTTTATACCCTAAAACATTACAAAAGCTGTGCTATTTTGGAGATGAGCCAGACTCTTTTTGCCTTTCTAACCGAGCAGACTCTATGTCAGCCTATTGATTTATATTTCGTTTTTTGGCTTATTGTTTTGAAAGTAGACTCTATGTCAGTGTGTTTACTTATTTGTACTTGGTCTTTTCTTCGGTTTTCTCCAGAGGTAGACCTCATGTTAGTACTTTGCAGGATTATACTTTTATTATTTTGAATATACTGATTTCCTAATTATAAACAAATTACTTTCCCTAATGATAATATTTTTTTAATAAGCCCATAACGATTTAACTTGGGATCTAGTCTCACACAGGTTTGTTTATTAGCCTTGGACTAAGTCTTACGAAGACTCACAAAGGCTCAAAAAGACTCAGACGGCCCGATCTTGTGCAACAACTCTCTTAATTAATTTATTTGAATGCCTAGAGTATCAACGACTTTTTGATATCAAGTATAGTATCCATATAATCACTAACACTCAGCTCCAAATATGCAGCATGTTTACCAGTCTATGTTAAGATCCTTTTCATGCTCACTTGGGGCACAAATCTTATGAAGGTGAACCCTCATCAGACTTTGCAATGACTTTACTATGTAACATCTAAAATGATTAGAGACAACATCTAATCAATTTATATTCACTGGGGTCCTTATTGAGTTTGTGGACCATTACCACCACTGACTTTCTGATGGATAGGGCTAACTCACCTAACCCCAAGACTCCACTTACCCCTCCAACAGTCTCTCTAGAAAACAAATCAGCTGGTGTTCTTGAGTGGGAGTCTATAGATGCCTGAAGCTTTCCTCTTCTGTACTTTTAACTCAAACCACATGTCACAGGCCAGTCTTGGCAGATAAAAACATCTCAAAGAGTACAGGCTCAGTCAGTCAAATTTCTTTATTCGATTTTACAAATAAAACCATAAAAGACATAAGATATCCTTAAAATTAACATTCAGTTATCATAGTCAGAATCTTTCATGTTTTAAAACCCCCATCAGAAAGCGTACAAGGTAAAAACAAACAGAAGGAGAATTTAAGAGCTTTAAAAACAACAGAGCAGGCCTGATTTGGGTAAAATTCATTGGCCTTAAAATCGGAAACAGGAACTTGTGCTGCAGATTATTGTATTTTGGGCAAAGCATAGTGACATGTAAAGTGTCATTAGTCGTTAAATTGTCACATTCGCAGAGGGGCAGGTCCGAGTTTGAAAAACAACCATGATTAGAGGGGATGAGGCGGCAAAATAGATTCAGCCTAAAATGGGTCAACAGACGACGTTGATGGCGTGTCATATTTTAGGTTAAGTATGGTTCTATATGGCTGACAGTTTGCACTAATATTGCATGTCGCATAGAATATTTTGTTAGTGCCAAGTCCTCGCTCTCTGATGCCAACTTGTCCCTAAATGCTGTTTCGACCTTTTTGCCCACAGAGCGAGTTAAAACAGAGAAATTTTCATACAGATCGGACCACCCTAGGGCCCTCAGATTCTATACGCCGGTCACAGGATCAGAGAGGATGTTTCCAATAGTAAACAATCCTGCAGAATTAACCTGCTAAAACTAAGTTCCTCCTTTAACCAGATCGAGTTCCAGAGCTTTAAGGGGCCAATGCGTAGCTGGTCAATAAGAAAGTCTAAGCCTAGCTCCTCATGGACAATTTCAGAGGGAACACTTTGAGGGACCCCTAATAGACCTCTTAAAAATGTATTTTCGGCTACTTGGAGAGGGGCAACCCATCCATATCCCCATATTCCATTACCATAGCTTACTAAGGGGATGCACTTGTCCTATAAATTTCCAGGACTGATTGGATGTGAGTACGTCCTAGCCGATGGGAACATTTTTTAATGTCATTCTATTAAAGGACAGAACATTCTGAGATATGAGTGAGTGCCACTTCAGCTCCGAATCTAATAAAAACCCTAAATACTTGAAATTGTCTACCTGTTGGCCTTCAACTACATGTTTCATCATTTTAGTGTTAGGGTGGCCAAGTTTTATAACGTGTGACTTGGAAAAGTTCTTTGGCAGGTCAAGGCTACTCATGAAGTTAATAAAAAGGATAAGAAGTTTTTGTAAATTTTTCGCTGTGAAGCAATTAAAACAGTATCATCCGCATAGAGCAAGGCAGGTATAGAACAGCCTCCTGCTTTATGAACGTCAACACCTGGTGCTGACAAAGCTTTCTCTATGTGATTGATATAAAAAATAAATAAAAATGGGGCCCAAAATACAACCTTATCGCACCATGTGCCGCAATTTAAAATGCTCAGTGCACTCCCCACTGGGGCCAAACCTGGCACTGGCAGAAAGATCAGTGTGCAAATCACTCAGGAATCTTATTAAGAGTGGGTCCACTTTCATCTGGTCCATCATGGACCAAAGCTTGGAGCAGTTTACTCTGTCGAAAGCAGAGCTAAGCTCCATGAAGGCCAGATGGACTGCCCCCTTTTTAACCTTAGTATATTTACATATTAATAAATAAAGGTTAAGAGTTTGCTCTATGGTCTCCCGACCAGGACGAAACCCATATTGTAAGTCAGTTAAAAGCCTTTATCCTCGGCTGAATCCGCTAAGTGGTTTAATAAAGTCCGGCCAATGATTTTCACTTATGAATCTATGAGGGAGATGGGCCTGAAGCATGCTGGGTCTGACCTATTTCCCTTTTTAAAAACTGGAACTATTATCGAGTGGGACCAGGTAGGTGGGAGAGGGCCCGCGGCTGCGGCGTTTCAATGTAGTGTCAATAGCGGTGCCCATACGTCAATACAGTCTTTGAAAAGGTCCCCTGGCACCCCGTCAGGTCCTGGAGCCTTATTAGATGGTAATTGGGAGATAGCAGCTCTGACCTCAGGTATAGTAAAAATGACATGGTCGTCTGTCTGGTGGTCTTTTGATGGGTCCGGCTCCTCATCTAGGCTATACGTAGCCGCGAAATGGTCGACCCAGGCATGAGAAGGGATGGTACAGGCCTGGTTGGAGAGGTGGTCATTACTAAAGAAAGGAGAGTTAACGAGGCTCCAAAAAGCAGAGCTGTCGCGTTGCCTCCTGGCGGTTAGTAACGTTTCCCATGACTCCTCTTTAAGTTGATCCTTACGTTCCTTGCAGGCAATTCTAAACGCGGCCCTGGACTTCCTGACCTCTGCTTGGCAACGTGGCTTCACCTGCAGAAGGTTCCAAAGGGCCTAGTGTGTTTTGGAGCACTGGCTGTCAAACCATTTTTCTGCTGCATTCCCCGAGGTTTGGCTGGTTTACAATTCGTGGATTTAATAAACCTACAAATATTAAAAAAAGACACCAGAATGCTGTGTGATGGTTCGTCTTCAGACAGACATATAAAAAGATCCAATTGACACTAGGCAATCAGCTCTTGAACAAAAAACCCTGGAACACTAGTAGCCCAACTCAACCTTCGACCCAGATCTGTCAAGATCAGGGACTCTTTATATAGGGATATTGGTCCGGGTGTTTTGATGACCCAGTGGAATAGATCTGTTAATGGGTTATGGTCGCTCAAGTGATGGCTTAAAATCTTAAAATCTCGAAGTGCAGGAAAAAAGCTACTAGAAACAAGAATATAATTAATAACTGTACCGTGTCCCCCCCCCCAGACTCAAATTTGGGATGTTTGGTAGGTAGTGTCTGAACACATGGTTAATTGCCCTTTTATTAAATTACATCCCTCCTGCCTCATCACCTATCAATAGCACCATATCTCTAGGTATTATTCTCATCCCTAGTGAAACTAAAATCTTCCCCAATATACCTCCCTCCCTTTTGAATTTTTCCTCCATGATGCATGTGAGAATCTGTCCAGACATGAGTATAAATCAACCAGCTTGTGTTTCTTTCCCTGAACATCCTGGTTCTCCTGTACAGCTACCCTTTTCAGCCCAATATTGACATGCAGCTGTTTACTAACTCCATGCACCATGCAAATACTACCCCCCCCAAATCACCCCCTTTATTCCATTCCAATGTTTTAAAAGACACTGTTCCCCAGTTCGTTTCAAATAATTCCTTATTGCTTCTCCAACCATGGCCTTGAACCTAGCATCAAGAAGGACTTTGCCACCAAGTCAGTATGCAGTTTCTCTACCTGAGCTGAGTATGATGGAGTATAATGGAAAGCTGTGGTGATGAGAGGGAGTTCTGAAAATATACTGCACCTCGGTACATAGCTCACAGACCTCTCAGTTATGCAAAATAGTTCAGTTGACCATATGGACAATGAGGTGGGGAACGGAACAAAAATATCAGTTCCAGTGCTTTTACTTGTGTTGTTACTTGTGCCATTCATCAATCATGTCTAGTTGTATGACACTGCTCAACAATTGTCTTGTGTATGTGCACAAAATTCGGTAACTAACTATCAATTACACCAGACATGATACAATTAAAATCACCCAACCAGATCTTCAGGTTGCCCAACCATAGTGTTATAATTTCCAGAAACATTGGTCCGGCATGGAACATATACTTTCAAAATGCACAAATATCTGCCACCCAGGGTCCCTATATACACCCATATCATGACCACTATGGAAAAGGAAGAATAGAAAATAAAGTATAGGATGCTACTCTATCTTCTTGCCACTCAAGTATGTTCTATTCTATCCAATGTTTTTCATGTAGGAAAGGCATTCCCAAGGACTAAAGAACGAGCAACGGAAGGATCAAGGGCCTTTTTAATGTAGGTACTAACACCACAACATTACAACACTGTTATGTCATGGACCCAGCCATAATATAGTTCCCTTTTACTGTAGGACCTTGGCAATTTGCTAAAGAGATTAATCTTGCATTCTAAAAAGTCCAGTATGAATCTATAAGCACTAGAGAAAAGATTAAGGCAGAACCAAGCAGTAGCCCACTACCTGACATGTTACTGATCCCTACTCCCTTCCTCCAAAACATCTTAGCATGAAGTATAAATCCAGACATTATTGTAGCACTGTTAGAAGGCAGTTCTGACCATCTGAGCCGCACTGATTTTTCACTTTTTGAACACCTAATTTTTTAGCTTTTACTGCGGGGGAGCCTCATAAGCTGGGACTCACTCACAGTGAACTCATGATGAATCAGACTGCATGTGGATTGCACCGGTGTCCCCCTTGTGAGAGAAGGCCGCTGCGCTGCAGCCAGGGTAAGGGGCACCAGACTGGTTACATGTAGACATGTGCACACACGTGTGCACCCGTGTAAGGGCTGCGTTGGGGAGATTCCTGTTGTGCCCAGCCCAGGAGCAGGTACAGATAGAATGGTGTGGCAGGAATTATGCAGAGTTGGGTGGTGACATGGAATATGCTTTATAGTGTGGGAAGACACATGTAAGGGAAAGTCAGTGTGCTTTACTGTTTTCACTGTAGGAACACTCCATTACTCTCCTATGAAGATAGGGACCACATGGGGTAGTTTCACTTCCCTAGGGCCTACAAATTACAGACACGCACCAAAGTACACTGTAAATTGTGTAAAGAGAAGTATTCTGCTGAGTCCAAAGCCATATCTGTACTGCCTATGGGTCATCCTGAAATGTCATATTCCTCTGACTCAGCTAATAACCAGAGCCTGGCTTGGTGTGACCCTGCCAGGCTGGATTAATTACCTTCCTCCCCAAGCTGTAGCATCAGAGGCCTAGCCCTTCACTGCAAGGATTCCAAGGGTGAAGGTCTTCTCTCCAAGAGGGAGAGATGGGGTGGAGCTGCAGGTTATCCATCAGCAGCTGTCACCCGGTGCCAGGCACCAGGTCTGCTCCGGGCCCGGGCCATGAAGGCAGCAAGGGGGAGGGGGGCTTTTCAGAGAACATGTGGCATGAGACCCCAGGGCGATGCCATTTTGAACTATCCCAGAGGCCTGTGCAGGTAGGAGGGAGCAGGGGCAGAGAGGTGATGTGTCGCTGCAGGATAGGGAAGAAGTGCCTTCCTGCCAGCCCTCTTAATTGTTTTTTTAAAGGTCTTGCAGAGGAAGAGGAGCTGTCTCTGTGGTGTGGTCTAGCTGAGGAAGGCTGGGGCTGGAGCCTGGTGCAATGGGCAGTTGGAAGAGGAACCCCCTGACTGTCCCA
Source organism: Calotriton arnoldi (assembly GCA_963921515.1). Classification (NCBI taxonomy): domain Eukaryota; kingdom Metazoa; phylum Chordata; class Amphibia; order Caudata; family Salamandridae; genus Calotriton; species Calotriton arnoldi. Next base: position 115,990 of record CAWUFW010019664.1, read on the forward strand.
GGACCCTGGACTGCTCCATGGAGGCAACGCTTAATTCGTCTCACAACTACTTTGCGTAAATACAGACACGTGGAGTGAATGCTTCGGGTTCTACCGACACCCTGAAGTATCCCTGATATCGCTTGGTGGAACAAATTATAGTTCTGGATATTTATCGTTCCTGTTCTTCACCGTTCAACCGACATCTTACATCCAGGATAATATACGAATCACGTGTCTGTGCTGTACTGTCCCCAGTAACACAGTCCTGAAGAGACCCCGTATCTAGAGAGGGTCAAAACGCCGTCGACACCATACAAAAGAGAGAGCCTGAATTAAATTATCAACTATTGTACTAAGCTCGTCCTTTTGGATTTTTACCAATAACCTGTTTCAAAGCTTTTTCACTATGTCACACAGTACTCACTAAAATAGGATATGGTCACTTCACTGGGGTTCACAATACCACTCCAAATGTGCAACTAATGCAAATAGTTTAATTACTTATGTTTAAGGAAATACGTCTGTGGTACAGGCTGTAACTGCAGAATAAAATTACTTACTTCGGCTGAAGTAAGGTATATCCTTAAAAGGTTTGTTGGGCTTTTTTAAAGGAATGCTAATACACAAGTGTGTATAGATACTCTGAAATAATTTGTACTGTGACTCAATGGAGGGTCATGAATGAATGAATATATCTTTGATTGAGATTGAATCAGAGCAACTACTTTAGTTGCATATCATGTACCGTTCAAGATAAATGAGTTCCTTGTGAACATTGTTTCCAAATTTCTGGCACATGGAAAATGATGTCTCTTCCACATAAGGTCAGGAGTAGGGTGTTAATTGCATGCTGCAAACACAAGGGTTGGGAGGAGGAGTCAACAGCCCATGATCCCCTTCAATTCAGAATAGAATCAAAAGACCCCTCAGGTTAAGGGTTTCAAGTATCAATTTGTCAAACAAGAGGTTGACCACAGAGTTCTCTGCTCTTTCAGGACACCTGAGGAAACAGAGGTTGTTGCAATGTGACATCCCCACCCCCAGCCCCAACAGCCTCCACCCTTGCCTCCAGGACTCCGGTTTGATTCCTGCAGTGTTATAATGGTAGCAGGCCCCTCAGCAACATTGTCTGTAATGGTTTGGATCGAATCCTCGGCCACCTACATTTTTTCTGCTGTTTTCTTGAGGTCAGCTCCAATCAGCGTCAGTTTGATTCAGTGTCAGGTGTGCTACACGGGAATACTTAGCTTTCAGGAGATCTGCTGCTGAGGGCTTTATCCTGCCAACCACCTCCTGTAGGTGGTCTAATGGGGCGCATCTAAACGGGCAGTCATATATTGTAAAATTATGTTGACCTGTGACATATTACAAGATATGTTTCTCACCGTAATTATTCCGGATGGCCTACACCAAGCACTATACAAGTCATGTAAACCTTTACCCCAGGCCCAACATGCACCGGCAGCCCTTGCTCAACAGAGCCACAGCTCCCACTTGCGTCACTATCTCTCACAGATATGCAGCTGCTTCGTTCACCTCTTTATCAATTAATGTTTCATTAAAAGGGCAAATGCCTCTTACCAGCCCCATTCCTGCGCCTACCTCGTTTCTTCAGGTGCAGGAACAATTACACCCTGATTCTGAACATGTTCCTATCAGCCCACTGTTGAGGCCATCATCCTAATTGGAACCATCCCTCATTGATGGCCCCTGGAGTAAGCCTTCCTCTCTAGCCTTACAGAAAGCAAAGGGCTGGTTGATCAGGGCATTTACAGATGCTAACATATCAAATTAGTCAGTTTCGATCTGTTAAATCTCTCATTAGGGAATGGCCTACCCACAGTTTACAAGCCAATCATAGAGAGACATCTTTGACATGAAATAAACGCCCTAAAATGGATTAATCTTCTAAAATGGATTAATCTTTAGACCTTCTTGTGTCCGGGAACTTATAGAGGAAGCAGATGGACGCACGCATGCACTTTCAAGATTGGAGTCCCCTTTTAAGAAGATTTTCCCCACTAAAACACTGCTGGTAAAAATATTTGGCCTAAAGCGGGGCATCTAATTTAATTTCAAGGACACTGCGGGCCTTAAAGAAGCCAATCTCAACTGATTGGAGGAAATGGTCATTAAGAATGATAGAACTGTTAAGCCTAACATTGGTCATCAACATATAATTTTGCGAACTCGGTACTGTTTACAAATGATTAATGAGGATTTCATGGCCAATGTGTAATGTGCATCTATCTCATAAGGGCATATTAGCAAGGGCTTTATCGCCGCTTTAGCGGCACTTTTTGCCGCTAAAGCGGCGATTTTTTAATCGCCCTATCAGCAAGCTGTCGCTAACAGGCGTTAGCGACAGCTTTCAGGCGATAGCGGCCCGTTTTCCCATTGCCTTGCATGCCAGCGATAATTATCGCTAATGACATGCAAGGTAGGCGTACCCAACTAAAAGCGACTGAAAACAGTCGCTAACACCACTTCCCCCTATTAGCAACGCAGGCAAAGCGATAAAAAAATTTGCGCTAAGCGCGAATATCGCTAGAATTTAACACCTGCTAAATACACGACTTACCTGTTTGTTGAATAAGAGGTGGATTGTCAGGCTAAGTCCCACATGGCGTTGATGCGTGAATATCGCTGGATTTCCAGCGATCTTCGCGCATTTCGCCGCTATCGCTGGATATTTTATCGCATTGGAGATAAACGTTGCTAATAGCGTGTTATCTCCGCGATAATATCCAGCGATAAGCGGCGATAAAAAAAAACGCGCTAGGCGCGGTTTGCGATAATTATCGCAAGTTGTTGCTAATATCCCCCAGAGTCTTTTGTACAGTTTTTTACTTCTTGTTAATCTTATAGTGCCATGTAGAGCAGGATTCAAAGTGCCAAACAAGTGCCCACCATGCCAGTACCTTCCCACGGCCTTACCACAGTGTGTAAATAATACATTAATTGTACATTTTACGAAGTTACCTGTTTTTCGTTAAAATGTTTTTTTTAAGTGATTCTGAGTTTTAAAAGCGCTATATGAGATGGAGACTGTGAAATATGTGTCTCCCAGTTGCCTAGAATAGAAAATAGATGCCACTAGAATTCTACATCTGGAGGACACATGCTACCTAACAAATATCTTTGTTTTCAGTTACTGATTTGGGTTAGCATTGCAAATAGTTAACCATCCCTGTCCAGAAACATCTGCAGGTGATTTCTACATTCGTGTGGGCTAGAAGTGCTCTCATTCTATTAATTGGAAAAATATACCCTGTCCCTTTGAAACCTATCTGCAAAGGTCATGACGTGCGCATAAAATTGGGTTTATTTATTTTAAGGCACTTGTTATGTATAAAATAATAGGGCTAGATAAATAATGTCATTAGAAGTACATATTAGCTAAGCTTGGATACTCAGTCCAAGACAATCCATCTGAATTTTGTTGGTTGCGTGTGTGATCAAGCCTGCTGGCTTCGTGCAGCCTGACATTTGCAACCATTTAATTTGAATGAATTCCATTTTTGTGCTCCGTCCAGACTTTTTTCCCTACATTCTGGCAACTCTTTCTTAAGGGAAGACGGCTATATGGTGCTAATGTTTTGTCTGTTAGTCAATTAATTATCAGTCACTGAAGTGGTGCACATTTCTGTTGGACACTTGTAGTCACGAGTCCACAAAAGTTCAGAAGTTAACCTATTAATGATGAGGCTGTGTTCTTATGTCTTCTGGCCAGCACTAAAAAGGAAGGGGGAGGTGGCGTGAGAGAGAGAGAGAGAGGAGTGGGGATGATGGTAGTCTGGCAAAGGTCATCCCTCTGTGAAATTTCTTTGATCCAGTAGTTTATAGTCTTTGTCAGCAGCTGTTCTGCCTCTAGAGAGTATATAAATATATTAATTTAAGGCATCTTAAGCGGAGCTCACTCAGAAAGAGCTCTGTAATACAATTGCTGAGTTGGCCAGCATATCAATGGTAAGAGTGCACCTATTCGACTTGATGAAGGAAGACAGCTTTTTGCTTCTTTTCTGTTTTTTTTTTAACACTGTTGTGTGTGAATTTATTTCTAGTGAAAATCACTGAAGGCAGAGCACAGCAGACAAAGAGCACTCATATACAGTCGAAACTAGCACAAGGAGCTGCATAAAACGTACTCACAGGGAGCCATACATTTGCCTCAATATTGCTTTGGAGCATATTCCAGGCTCAAACAACCATCAGGCTGGCAAATCGAGTTTTTTCGTTGGAATTGGCACAACCCAATATGTTCTTCACATAGCCCATCAAATGTTCAGAATAAGGGGATTTTCAGGCACTACCAACCCGGGGTGACAAAGGGACACCTGGCTACAGGTGTTTCTAGTCATTTCCAATTTGATGGGCCACAAAGCGCTCAGGGTCAAATTTATCAACTCTCTGCACCGGTTTGCATCACCAAAGTGAAGCAAACCGGCTCAAAGTGTTGCTTTTGGGATTTACTTTCCATTGCAAAACATGCTTTGCACTGGAAAGTAGCCCCAAAGTTGCTCCAATGTAATGTAAAGTAGCTCTTTCAAATACTACTTTGCTTCACCGCATATCATGGTGGTACATGGTGTTCCCATGCAACCACACAGGGGTGTTGACAGTATTCCTCTTCTAGTAGCATTGGTAGGCAAGAACTTGAGCCACAAATGAATGCCTCAAGGAAGGCATATTGCTTTTTTCAAAACATTCCTAACTTTGTATGCATCTTGTACTGCACAGCACAAATACACAGTTATAAAAGTGTTAGACTATGTCAAAGCATAGTATTTTGTACTGGAAGTGTTTAGTTCCAGAACAAAACCTATACTTAACATCACAAACACACACATCCTTGCACTATGGCGCATGGGTGTGTGTGTGGCACAAGGCAGCCTAAAATGCCCCAGTTTTGGGGGTTGAGCAACAGCACCACATCTAAGCAGATATATGGCTTTTCTACTCTCTCCCTTTTATGCAGTGCAGCACAACTTGGGTTGCTGTTTTTCATTGCCTACATTTGCCCTGTAGTGCCTGATCTTATATTAATGTGCTACACTCCCCAAGGAAACATGGTGAGAGATTACTACTGCTAATGGAGGAAAAAGGGGAAACACTCAGCCATCATAAACTACAAGACCTCCCTACTATTATTACTAATATATTTGGATGATGGTTGCATAGGTCTAGTGAGCTTCTTTGTAATGACTAATGACAATTTGCATACAAGGGGACCATTGAGGTACACCGCAGGTGACAAACTTAAGCCAGTGGTAAAATAGCCTAATTTGATATACTAGAACCTGCCGGTTCCATTATGTATTTGTGTAGGCACTAAGCTAAAGGTTCTATGACAGAATATCAACATTGATAGACAAAAATATTGAGAAATTTAATATCAGCTTTCTATATATTAAATACAAAGCACAAAACTATTGACTACAAAAATATAGCCATTAGAAAAATAGAAACCATAAAATAAAATAAAAAACACACAATAACACACTAACACAAATAAAACATAACACAAACACCAAAAACAAAAATATCACCAACCAAATTAAAATAAAAAAATGTAGATATAACATATTATTAAATATAATAAATATAAATATATATATATATATATATGCATACAAACTAAAGACACCACCGGCCAAAACTCATAGTAATATGAAACCTCAACAATAGGTATAAAAGGCGGGAGAGAGGCAAGATGGCGACTGCGTGAGCCGGTCGTTTTGCTGCTCCCTGATCGTGGATTAACCTTGAAGCATTAAAGCGGCAGCAATGGACAGTATTACGAAGCGGAAAATGTACGCTTGCCGGTAGATACAATTGATCAAAGGAAAGGAAGACGCATGAATAAAATGAAAAGCGGAGTTAAAACAAAGGACAGGAGCTGAATGGAAGCGGCGTTTGCATACCTGAAGCTCTGCCCCGGTCCCAGCCAGTGTGGAGCTACGCTGTGCCATGCAGAGCTCATGAAGGCGTTGCTTAGTTTCCTGGCCGCATTGACGTCCAGCGGCGAAGAGAGGAAACACTGCTTGGCCTGCTCGGATTTCTGCCGGGCGTATTCTGGGGATACTATGGCTCCAAAAGTCCCGGTGGCCACCGGAGCAAAAGGGAAAATGCAGTCGGGCGCGGCCGTGGGCGCTGGCTCATCTCCCAAAATGACAGCATCCCTGGACCCCCACCCGAGACCTGGTGGGGGAAAAAAACAAACCGCAGGGAATGCGCTATCCAGGACAGAGAAGCCGGAGGATAGGAAAAACAGAACTGGAGCTCTGCTCGAACTGCCCACGAGTGAATCCTCTGGTCTAGACCTGCTGAGAGCGGTGCCAAGAGTAAAGCACTCACGACGGCAAGAAGGCGAAACAGGTGAGCAGCACCAGGGGGGAAGTGATACAGATGGCAGTGTGATCGGGGAGGCTGACGGTACAACTCATGATGCTCCACATGAGATCCTATCCTTGACTGCAGATACACCTAAAATCAATCAGAATAGTCAGGTGCCCCCGTTTTTCTCACTCCCCCTGCCTGCAACCTGAGACAAGAGATAATATTGATGGATGCATTTCAGAGGGGCCTGGGGCTCAAGCAGTAGGTACAATACCGGGGGCTACCACGCTCGATTCCCATCTCGGAGGTTCTTTAGCCACAAATCATGCTACCTCCTCGAACCACAGCGAGCAGGCTATAGACTGTTTCTTCTCGCTTTCAGACGGGGTCTGGTCAGCATCGGGTTCAGGGTCTGACTCACTTGGGGACTCTAGTGAGGAGATCTCGGACAGTGACAAAAGAGACACAATAGCCACAATGCGTAAGGCAGTGAGAAGAACAAGTCACCCCAGTCTACAAAAAGAAAGTCTAAGATGGGATCAATCTGGAGCAGATTTACTCAGCACCTGTACAACACCACCTTCTAAAGGCGACAGTACACTCTCCCCAGTACTTCCAGCTTTAGATACCGTCCTCCAATGCATACTTTCCCATCGTGAGGAAACGCGCCAAGATAGCAAACGTACACAGATAGCTATGCGGAAGATTCAAGGGGCTGTTAGAAAAATTGCAAAGTCGTGCACTATCATCAACGAACGCCTCACAACCCTTGAAAGGCGAACAGAAACCTTGGAGAACGACCTCGCGGTCACACGCACAAGCACTACTGCTCATGACGCCCAACTAACTGACATACAGTGGAAGTTAGAAGACCACAAAAATCGGCAACGCCGAAATAACTTACGGGTACTAGGTGTACCGGAGGGAAAGGAAGGGTCTGATACCCGGGCATATGTTGCTGATATGCTTTCTAAAGCATTTCCGGATTTAGATGGCTGGAATTGGGCTCTAGAAGTACAAAGAGCCCATCGGGTTCCATTCAATCTCAAACAGCCTGTAAGACCGGACACGAAGCCCCGCGCCATACTTGTTTATTTTGGCAATTTTTTATTGCGACAAGCAATATACGATAAGGCTAAGCCAACAACGAAGCGCAGCGGTGGGGACTATTTTTTCTTTGTCCAACCAGATTTTTGTCATTACACAGTGGAGAGACGATGGTGCCTTCGCCAGATGATCAAGCAAGTGCAAGATCGGGGGGGCAAACATACTTGCTGCACCCAGCTCGCCTAAAGGTGATCAAGGGAGATCATACTCGATTCTTCACCTCCGAGATCAAAGTTAAAGAATATTTGGAGGACTGGGACCTTAAATCTTAGACTGATTAACTTTATATCCGAGTGTTTTCCTATTCTTTTTTTTTTTTTTTATCTCAACTCATTACTCTATCTTATCTTCTCTAAAAAGGGTAAAAGAGAGAGAAAGGAGAAAGGGAAGGGAAGAGAGAGGAAGGGAAAGGGGGAGAGGGAAAGGAGGGAGTAAAGAAAAAGTGAGGGAAGGAAAAAAGGAAAAAAAGAAGAATAAAAAAAATAATAAAAGGAGCTTCTTTCACGTCCTAGCTGCCAGGAAACAACATATACGGATCAGTGGGCAGCAACCATCACAACAGACCAAGCTAGTCTGGATGCCTTTCTACAGGGGATGGGGTGGGGGAGGGGTTCCAGGGCACGGGGGGCTCGGGAGGGTGGAAAGGAAGGGGGGGAGAAGGGAGGTCAGGGGGGTGGAACACAGGGTGGAGGGAGAGCAAAAAGAAAAAATTGGATAGGGTATAAACAAAAGTTATGAGATAGCAAACATAAGCAAGCAAGAGCAATTAAAGCAGAGGAAATCAAATAAATCAAATGGGTAAAATCACCATCTGCTCAGTTAATGTTGTAGGTCTTAATGATAAATTAAAGCGTATTAGAGTCGCTGAAATATTAAGAGCCTTAAAAGTCGATATAATATGCCAACAAGAAATGCACGTTTCCTGGGGGAAACAAGATATTTTAGCCTTAAGGGGATATAATCTTGTAGCTTACTCCACACAAACATCAACTATTAGGGGGTTACGATTCACGTAAGAAACTATATTGGTCCAGCTAAGCGGGTCTTGGAAGACAAGTGGGGGAGATGGGCTATTGCACAATTGCCCATGGGATTGACCCTTTGTACAATATACGGATCAAACGAGGATGATCCACAAATTTTTAATGATCTAGAAATCGAATTATCATCATGGCCAGGTCCATTAATAATTTGCGGGGATCTGAACATTCACTATGACACAGGCCGTGGTAAAATCCAGAAATATGAGGGGAGGAAACCCCATGTTCATCAGGACCTTTCAGCCCTGCGGACTAGCTATGACTTGAAGGATGTGTGGGGGGTAAAACATTCTACCGACCCTGGCTACACATATTTTTCAAACCCCCATAAGAAATGTGTCAGGCTAGATTACTTTTTGGTTTCATCCTCTCTGATCACGACCGCAGGAATAAAGAAACTACCCAAACTACTATCTGACCACAATCCCTTAGTCATGGATTTAGTATTTCAAACCAAAGACCGCCCGCAGGTTAAGTGGACGTTTGATAGATCTTTATTATCTAATGACCAGTATCTCAAACACATTAAACAATGGGTCACAGAATATTATGAGATGAACCGATATAGCTCTTCGCGCTGTGTAGTTTGGGATAGCTTTAAAGCAGGCCTCCGGAGAGAAACAATCAGCTTCGTTGGGAGGGCCATTAAACAAGAGAAGAATGAAATTAATATTTTGATAACAGAACTGGGAGGATTAGAAAAAGAACACACTAGTGCAATTAGACAAAAACAAGAGAGTGAAGAATTACTATTGCGACAGAAAATAATGATCACAAAAGCCGAAATAAATAGTTATTACAGCAAGAAGGGGGCAGCCACTTTTCAGGCACACAAAAGTGAGAGATATGAATAAGGGGAAACTGTAGGTAAGATACTTGCCCTGCGGACTAAACAAAGAGTAGTCAGAAATAACATAACTGAAATCAAAGATCAAGACGGTATACTCCATACAGAAATAAAAGACATTATTAAGACCTTTGAGAATTTTTATCAAGATTTGTATCAACAGGATAGTCTCGATCCTATGCTTTCTAACGAAACTGAGTTAGCTCTAGGAAGTCAGCGCAGGCTCAGCGAAGAAATGCAACAAGAGATCGATTAAGAAATCATGATGGAAGAGGTATTATTAGCCTTGAAATCCATGGCACCAGGAAAAGCGGCAGGTCCTGATAGAATTCCATTGGAATTATATAAAGCAATTCAAGAGGAAATAGCCCCGCTGCTTTTAGACCTGTTTTTGGGAATACAATATAGTGGGATCCCTCCTGTGTCTTGGCAAGGAGCAGATATCGTGGTCTTTTTAAAAAAAGGGAAACCCGCTGACAATCCTGCATCATACAGACCCATAGCCCTCATGAACACTGATACTAAACTGTACTCAAAAATCCTCGCGACCCGGCTAGGGGGGATCATAGCTCATCTAGTCTCACCATGGCAACATGGCTTTATACCAACAAGAGGCACAACAGACCATATCAGACGTGCTACAGCCCTGTTTGATATAACTGAGACAACCGGTGAGAAGATGGCTATGATCCTCCTAGACGCCGAGAAGGCATTTGATCGCATTTAATGGCAGTATCTCTGGGCGACTATGGTACAGAGAGGGTTTGGGCCTGGCTTTATGACAGCTATACAGGCAATGTATTACAGACCATACGCAAGACTAAACATAATGGGTCAAGCATCAAACTCCATTGACATTGCAAGAGGGACAAGACAGGGCTGTCCCTGTTCTCCTATATTATTTGCCCCCTATAGCGATATTTTTATAGAGCAAATCCTCCAAGATCAGATAATTGCACCAGTCATCTGCAATGGGTATGACACAAAGATAATGGCCTTTGCCGATGATCTGGCAGTGGTAACCACGGACCCAGAAAACACAATTTCCCAGATTCAGAAATTAGCCAGTGAGTTTGGACGTAAATCCGGCTATCTGCTGAACACAGGGAAAACCCAGATTTTATGTAACTCTAAAACTCCCTGCAATGACCCTCGAAGATTAAATGAGGTAATTTATCTCGGTATTAAGATTAGCAGCAACGTAGATTCCATCTAGAAAATAAATATGCTACCTATGATTAATAAGATTAGCACGGATCTACGCTGTTTAGATAGACTTCACCTATCACTTATAGGACAATGTAATATACTCAAGATGGTCATACTCCCAAAGGTCCTATATATGTTCAGGTCTATCCCTCTAGAAATCAAAGATTTATTCTTAAAGAAACTGGATAGTATATTCAGTAATTTTGTTTGGAAGTATTCAAAAATTCGACGATCCCTCAAATTTTTAACACTACCACAAGATCGAGATGGATGGTCCGCTCCCAATCTTAGATTTTATTACTACACAACTCTCTTACAGCAAATTGCTTTTGTGATCTCATCAGGCACTGGCGACAGACAACATGATGTAAATGGGAACCTCCCCTCGATATATGAGTTAGCCATACGAACAGTCGCACAGGGAGTACTTCTCCGACAGATAGAGGCCAGTTACTACAAAAAAACTAGATTCAAGGTGGTAATAGCAATCTGGAAAATATGGAAAAGAATGGTAGGGCTCAGGAAAATATCAAAATATAACAGATATACGCCACTGTGGCGATCTCCTCTTTTTCCCATATCAATTTACGATAAACTGGGTAGGCAATGGGAGGAAAAGGGAATCTTGAAGGTGGGAGATCTTTATCTAATTGAAGAGAGGCTGTCGTTCTCCGAGCTACAGCAAAGATATGGTATAGCGGTCGGAACATATTTTAAATATAAACAGCTTACTAGTTTTTTAAATCAAATTAATGAAGAGGGATTCTCCGTGAACAAGAATCTCTTAATAGAGACTATGTTTCAGCCCCAGATAAAAATTAAAAACATATATAAAATTTTGATAGATACACTTCCTGACGATCTCGAGGTAGTAGAAACTAAATGGGCTACCAGAATAGGAGACCCCGACATTGATTTGTATAATTCACTAGCTTTAGCCAAGGGGACATTCCTCGCAGCCAACTTGAAAGCCCAACATTATTACACGATATATGATCTCTACTTTACTCCCGCAAAACTACATCGGTGGGGAAAAAGAGGGGACGATAAATGTCCCCGATGCGATCAAGGGCCAGCAGATATAATTCACATGTTTTATGGCTGCGAGAAATTGGGTCCCCTTATAAAACAAATAGAGGAATTTCTGTCAGCAGCAATAGATACTACAATTAATATAACCCCAACACTAATGCTGTTAGGATGCGATGAGAAGACACAATGTGACTACCGAAAGAATAAGTTTGTTTTTATCTCAATAGCTGTGACCCGGCTTCTCATTGCTACACATTGGAAAGATGTGGATCCTCCTCTATTTCAGGCTTGGTTAGGTCGCTTGCTAGCTATATATCACCTTGAGAAATCATTATATAAATGTAAAGGCCGTGATGCAAGCATGAGAGGTAGGGCAATTTGGGCTCCTATGAAGAAATGGACTACAAAGCACTCCGTCATGTAAGAAGTCAGGCCGAACCATGGTTTTAGATTGTTTCTTCTGTGACAGAAAATAATTAATTAGAGATTTTATCTTATTTGTATCGTAAATATCTATGAAATGTTGAAAAATAACCTCTTGCGTAATTATATATTAGCTATATCGGTTTTTAAAACTACTCATGAATGTATATTTAAAAATAAAAAAAAGAAAGAAAAAACAAAAAAAACTAAAGACACCACCAAACAAAACCTTAATTAGCATTTACCATATAATGTACAATTTAAAAAAACTATAAAAAGGGAGCAAAAACAAACCGCTGCACAAGAAGCCACCACTACTGAAAAGCGTCACTCTGCTCGACGTAAGATTTAGAGAGAAAGACACTGCACCTCATTTATAGTTTGGCAGAGAGGGTACTCCATCACAACAGACAGAGTTCTCTCTCTGTCAAAATGAAAGTGCGCTCTCCTCATTTTAAGTCGAGTGGACCATCAGTATGTTGACATCAGAGACTACTCTGTCTCCACCGCCTACATACACCTCCAACCATTCAACAGCCTAAATCCTATTTAGAGGGGTGGACATATGGCCAGTTTTCACTATCCGTCACCACCAGGTAAAAACTGGCAGTAAAGGGCAGTGAAGAAAATGGGAGAAACCCCATAGAAAATAAACATGAAAATATTTGTGAACATTAAACTGCTGACTAAAAACTAGGTCCTACAACAATTGTATTATTAATAAAATTAATAATTAATTTTTATAAGTCTGAAAAAATAATTAACCTTTTTATAAACAAATCAGAATAATAAAAACAAATTTCACATATTATTTGTAGCAAATGTAATTCAAAAAACAATATGCTACACAAATACAAGCTAATATATAGCACACAAGTAGATAAAACGAAACTTCAATAACCATACAAAACAATGCATAGTCAAAAAAACACAAAACAAATTATAAAACATTTTACAATATAATAATCCCACCCAGCAATATAATAAAAAATGTACTGACAATTTTGCAGCAGAAGTCTTCTGTCAACAGTATTATATTCAAAAACAAAAGAATAATCTACCAAAAATATGGAAAAAAATTAATCCCCGAAAAAGCGCAAAAATACATTAAATATACATTTGAAATATGCATTATATCCAATTCAACCATATCAAATCCATTACAACTCCCCCAAATCTGACAAATATTAAAAAATATAACAAATGATCCTGGAAATCCACAACATACAGGGAAAAATAAAAGAAATAGCAAAAAAAAGACTAAGGGGCCTATTAGGATGGCGGGCGGATGACCACCGCCGGTCCGGCGGTGGCGACCGCCGTTCCGGCGGTGGACATCCGCCCGCGATCGCAAGCCAGGAAACCGCCGGTCAGATTAGGATGGCTGTGGTGACCGCGGCGGTGGGAAATTCCGACTGCCGCTTTTCCACTGGTTGCCATCCGCACTCCTGACTGGCGGACGGAAAAGGACCGGGATAATGGTGGCGGTGCCGAGCGGGCTCCGCCGGCACAATTATGATGCCCGCGGTAGCCAGCCTTTCCTCAGTGGTCAAACCGCCATGGAAAGGCAGGCGGAGATTGTCTTCCGGGGGCCCGTTGTGGGCCCCCAATGTTTTGGGGGGGTGTGGGTGCACTGGGGGGTACCCATGGTCCCCCCTACATTTCCCTGTACCAGGTGGCAGGCACTATGCAGTGCCTGCCACGCAGTGCAGGGAAATGCAGGACATGCTGCTTTGGACATCGCAGCGGTGCTGCGGGCAGCAGCAACCGCCGCAATGTTAAAGCCCGCAATCGCGCCTCCGCGGTCGGATTTCGATCGCGGACCATCGTAATTCGACCGGCGGTGATGTCGCGGTCCATGCGGGCGGTCTTTTCCCGCTACCATGGCGGTCAGGGAGGTTTTCCGACCGCCATCCTAATAGGTCCCTAAATATTTTCCTTGTAATAAATAAAATATAATGCAACCTCCATTCAGAAATGAAGGTTCAAAGGAAATAATCCTGGAAAAAATGAAACATAGAAACAGAAACCCACATAAAATCATTCATTACACGTAATTAATTTGAAAAGAAAATAGAACTGTAATATACATACCTACCATGCTCATAAAAAGCCTACAGCATGCACATTACAAAACTGCAACAAGACCAGATACTAACTTAAATCATAAAACTATAGTAACCTAAACAACCTAACGTAACTAATAGACCAGCCCCTCACTCCCAGTTCTGCCCTGTACAACTGCAAAGATGAAATACCAAGTTGAAGACCTGCTGCCAAACAACTGGTAACAAAAAGGCAGTGAAATCAAAACAGAAAAAGACTTTCTTTACATTTACACCAATGCAATAAATACATTTGACCATTTTAATAATATTAAAAGAAAACAATAACATTTTTAAATAAATGTTTAAAAAATATTAGAAATTATAAAAATATGCTATGCATATTAATGTAAATATCTTATTAAATTCTTACAAATACAAATATAAAACATATTTTAAGTATTTATTTATACATAGCAAAATTATGAATAATACAAATATGGCAAATATATTGCATCTTTTAAAATCATTAATACATTAATACAATTATATGACTAAGAGTAACCAAACTTCTATGCATTTATAAATATATTTAAGTAACAATGCCTAAAAACCCTTTGCTATTATAATAACAAAATGCATAATTTGTAAATAACAGTTAGTAAAATAGACTGCATCTTATATTATCATAAACATAAATATTAAATAATGATAGAACTGTTCAAAATATATAGAATCATTTCTTAACTTTGAGGAAATATATCTTACTCTTTTAATTCCAAATTCAGCCACAGTGTGATAAACATAGGAGGGGTTACATTTCTTAATACAACTCCAAACTTTGGCACATTAGAGCAACTGTTATACTCTTGGGATGCCAGGTTTACTATTATCATTCCAAAACTTGGCAACATTGGGGAAAGTGATGAAGTTTAGGGGGAGGGAATTCATTTACTATTCCCAATCCAAACATAAACACATGGGGGAAAGTTTTACACTCCAGGGGTGCGAGATTTACTGTTCGAGGTAAACCTAGCCACACTTACCAACATAGAGAAAAATATTGGACTGAGGGGGCCAGATTTGCTAATCCCGCTGCAAACGTAACCACATTGAAGAAAGTGTTCGACTTTGGGTATGGAGAGATGTGGGTAGATTTACTGCTCCCTCTCTAAACTGAGCTACAACAAAGAAAGTGTTGGAATCTTTGAAGATCGCATTTACTATTCCCACTGCAATTCTAGCCACATTAGGGATTGTGTTGGACTAGGTGGGGGGAGGGGGTCAGATTAACTATTCATACTCCAAAGTTAGGGAAAGTGTTGGAATTTGGGAGGTTTAGTATTAGTATTCCCACTCTAAACATAGTCACATTATAGAAAGTTTTGGACTCTGAGGAGAGAGACAGAGTTAGATTTATTATTCCCATTCTAAATGTAGCCACATTACAAAAAGAGTAGGACCCTAGAAATGTCATATTTACTATTCCAAATCCAAACATAGCCACTTTTGAGACTATAATGGACTTTAAAGCGATACAATTTTAATTTTCCCACTCCAAATTTCACTAGAGTGTTAAAAATGATAACCTGTGAGTGACTTCAATTAAATAAACCATTTAAAACTAATCCGGATAGGGAAGTAGTTTGAGTTTGAAACATGATTGGGGCAGTTTTAAAAAGAAATACAAAGCACATTAAAATTAAAGTAATCAATACACAATAAACTCAATATTAACAATCCTCATTACACAAAATAAAATAATTAAACTAAACTATAAATGACTATAAAAAAAGTAAACTTAAAATAAATACAAATACTATAAAATATTAAAATTAAAAACTAAGGGGCCCATTACGATGGCGGGCGGAAGCACCACCGCCGTGCTGGCAGATGCAAAAACCACCAGTTACCGCTGGCACGCAGCAGTCCACACGCCCGTCCAATTACGATGCGAAAAGTAGGCCAAACACCGCCGGCAAGCCAGCAACACCGTCCGCCATCAAAGTGCGCCCGTACATGTAGCGGCGCAGCCCAACTGACACACACCGTCCGACGAAACACGTCCCGCCCGGCGCATAAATTACGATGCCGCAAACAAACGGCTCCCACGGCCAAGAGATACCGTACGACAAACCGAAGCGGTAACACGGATGCCGAGCACGGACAACGAAGAAGCGGCTCCCCGAGCATGAATCCAGCACTGCAGGCACTCCCCATGCTTCTGCTGATGCACCACCAAGGACGCAACGTACCGCAGAGACGCAGGTAGGCACACACACAACAAGTGCACGCAAACAGCGCACACAGTGCAAGGGCGGAAAAAGCGGACAACGCCCCACCATCGCGTGTACACTACACATCCACCATCGCATCCACATATGACACACAGGCCAAATCGTAACATCGCAGAACACATGTGTACACACCACCTGGGACTAGTAACCAACCACCCCGTCACGGCCCCAAAGCGCCGATGACGCCGCCACACATGCGCACAACGCAGAGGCCAACCGCAGCGCCATGCATGCGTCGCACACAGACACAGGGACACAACCAAGCAGCACACACATCAGCCCCACCCCGAACGCACATGACACGTGACAGGCCGGCCACAGACATGTCCCCAACGCCCAATTCACGGACAACACCCAACGCCACACAACCGACGCACACATGTCAGTGAAGACACGCAACAGCAGGACACACCCCAGTGTAACAAACATGGTGTAGCACACAGCGGCGGCAACACCAACTAGGAGAAGCAGGGCCCCTACGGGAAGAGGAACGCCAGTACCACACAGAAACACCCATACCACCCTGCACATATGAACAAGACATATAAAACGGAACACCAAAGAGCCCGGGGACCGACAACAGGTGGCCCAAGAATAACATTCACACACAAGGCCCAACGCAGAGCGGAAAGGCAGCCTGCCGCCCACACAAGGGAGAGCAGACAGCACTGAATGACCTTCCATTCCAACTCCGAAACCACAGCCCTACGACAGAAGCCGGTGAATACAGCCATTGTCCAAGAATAGACCAACACAGGCATGCCGAGGAGACCGACCACAGGGCAGATAGCGCATATCACAGAAGCACACAACGGACGGGGAAGAAAGAAGAAAACACTCCCCCATGTCGGCCACATGCAAGTTAATTGGAAGGAGTCACACAGCACTGACCTTGAACTGTCTGAGAAGCATGTGGGAAGAGGGCCCGTGTCCTCCAAACAAGCCAACAGAACACAAGTCCTGTCTCCCTACGACTACACAGAGCTCACAGCAACCCCGGAGCGTGCACATTGCAGACTGCACACACAGCCGGAGCACGCCACCTCAACGAACCGCTGCGAAATGGCA
Organism: Calotriton arnoldi; assembly: GCA_963921515.1. NCBI lineage: Eukaryota > Metazoa > Chordata > Amphibia > Caudata > Salamandridae > Calotriton > Calotriton arnoldi. Next base: position 133,379 of record CAWUFW010019664.1, read on the forward strand.
ACCGCAACACACCTACCCAACTACGCCGAACAGCTCAAGCTGTACAAAACCAACCTGTTCCATACATTGGGATGCGATCTCCTGTCCCTGCTGAACGTAAGTTACCGACTGACTTACCGCATCACATTGTTCAGCTGCGTCATGCCCGTCTTCTACTGTCGGAGGTGTCCCTACCAGCATCCCGTCGAGATATGCCTCTCCAACCCGGCATGTCTGAAGGCGGACCTGCTACCACTACTCCTCCCTCTGGACGCACACGACAGGGCCTGCTCTGCCTATGGGGGCATGGCGTATGTGGCCAACATCGCACCCGCACTGAAATGGGACCACTGTGCCTCCACACGACGGATCATCGAGAACAGCTACATCGAATGTCACCCAGCATGCCCCATCATGGTCCTCCAAGGGACAACTTACGAACAACACCTTGACAGCCACCATCCGCTACATTGGCTGGCAAACATGTACACCACCAATGACATGGAAGCCCTGCTGGACGGCATCGCATACCTGACAACCTGTAAATACGTCGGACCACAACGCAGGTTCCCCGAGTGACCTATGATGTCCAACCCCGCACCCATGCTTAGCTTCCGCACGGACTGGCCAGTCACCACCACAACAGCCATACCAAACGACCGGCAACTGTAACCACACCATCAACGACATCGCCATGACATCGGATATGACCGGGACATGCACACTGTTCCCCATCACATCCAGGAACACCGCATGCATCGTGGGAGGCAGTGGCATGGGGTCTGTGTATCGCACCCACATGGACGGAACTGCACGAACAACCAGGACACGACATGGATCCAGCGCACATGGACACACACACCGCTCAGTGGACATGAATAGGTCGCCTGGAGTCTGTGGGTGCTGCACCCTCCCACCCCCGCCCCGGGAATCCCATACCAGGACCTTTGCATGGACGACAAGTGCATACAACAACAACACGACCCCAGTGACTGTGACATGTCCAGTAACCACCACAGTGCAACAACAAGTGGCACGCCGCTGCATGCACGCAAGCACCTGCCCTGATGTCATCTCACATGCACGCGTGCATGAGTAACAACCGCAGCAAACCTGTCACATGGAACTGAGATGGACTGTGCCCATGATGCCAAGCGGTCTGGTAGGCTACATGTATACCGTCTGTGTCAAAGTCCGCAGCTCCGCAGCAATACGTAAATGTACATTAGCACAGCCTTGGCCAAGCAGATGTCACTCTGAAGCCCACATCCCACATGCAACAGCCAATCACATGTAACCCCACACCCTATCCCATTTGTAATCATGCTCAGTAGATCCTCAACATGTATTCCGCTGCCAGTAGTGTCCACTATACTGCATCACAGAGGACAGAAGACTCAATATAATGTTTGAAACCAAAACTGTCTCCGCTGACTCATTTCACAAGTACGAATGAGAGAGGATGAGAGTATGTGAAGTACACGGCAGTCGTGACATGACCATGTAGTCCACTGGTATTGGATGTCAACGCAAATGAGTAGCACTACAGTGGAAGACACACATGTGTCGTGTGAAGTCGTATGGACGCAGTGCTCAGGTGGGTGGGTGCGACGGGTAGATGCGCACATGCCAAGTTGGAGCACGCCGTGTTGGGAGGGGTCATGAACAGTACACCACCGCTTCCCTGGGCATTGTGAGAGGACACCTGTCGGGGGAGTGAACACGTGTGTGCACAGCAGCCGGGCACACGTACAAAGCGGTACCAGGCGCACCTCAGCCCACCCTCTGTGGACAAGCTGGATCCTGTTGTGCGCCCGCCATGCCCCTTGACAAGGCACACACAGCCCCAGTCGACCAGGTGTAACCCCAACATAGTCAATCCGCACAGGCGATACAGGGCACGGGATGGCAGTGGAGCATGGTGTGTGAGAGGTCTCCTCGCGCTCCTCCTGGTCATATCACGCAGGCAATAGAACCTCAACGTCTAGCATGGCACAAGTCAAATGGAAGTGTAGGGGGACGCACCACAGCACGAGCAGCACTGACATCACGGGAGGTGGCTCGCACCATCCCATCCATTGCCCATCATACCAACCACGCCACATGCCATTGCGACTAAGTGCAAGCGCGTGCGCCACCACCCCCGAGCCCTCCCCAGAGAGGCCAAAGAGTGAATGTGTGGGCCATCAGCCACAGACGGACGCGGCCTGGCCGCAAGGGCAGCCACAGCCACTGGGTGTCGCAGGTGGCGGATCCGGAAGGCGAAGACTGTGATGCATAGTCCATGCAGGCCGGGTCTCCATTTGGGGCACCACGCAGGTGGACGGCGTCCCGCCACACATCATACCCTGAGACAGCCCACTCGTGCAACTGGACCCACACATACACTCCTTGCCCTCTCTGGTGCGAGCTTGGGGCTGCCTGTGCAAGCGCTAGCCTCGCAGGTGAGCATGCACATTGGGGGAGCGAGGGAGGACATGAGGGCTGGGGCGAAGATGACTGTATCACTGTCAGTTAGTACAAGGGATGACCCAGATGTGGAAAGGAAGAGACGTGTCCCGTGTGTACTGCAACTAGTCACCAATACAACTACCCCCCCATGTCCGGAATGTAATCCCGCACCTAGGCCCGCCCATCCGCCACATCGAACATACCACCAGCACGACAACCTTCCCATTCGAAACACTGACTGGGGGTGGCGACCAGTGTACAATCATGTGTAGCCTACCCACGCGTACATGTGGGCCCTCCATGATCCATGTCACCTGCGGCAAAGTCATGACATGCGCAATGAGGGAAGTGAGGAGAGCTGCCCGCCCCACGCGCAGAAGGTGCATCAGCTCCACAGACCCAGCAGCGAGTCCAGCAGGGGTCACATGTGCAGGGGCAGCTGTGCCTGGTGTGAAGGCACATGCATATAGACAGCACATCGACCAATGTGTAGTCTGCCCACATCTACAGTCCATCATCATGCGGACATAGGAATTGAACACAGGGCAACACATCTTAGTGGGTGCACCCACCGTGACCAACAATGCGCAATCATCGACGTACCCGCCCTGTGCATGGCCCCCCACCCAACGGAGGCACATCCAGTGCCACCATCCCACACACACAAGCCTTCCACGGAACATGCTGTGTCCAATGGTCAGTACAGAGTCAGCGCCCATCTGGTGGATCCTGAACAGGAGACACATGCACACACATGCCAGCTCCCACTATGTACGACTGCCACCTGGCACGTGCAATGTAACCTCTCACCTGTGACGTGTGACTGCAAGCACACAGCCGTCTTGGCATGGGGCTGTCAATGTGGACACCTGTCAATGTTTCGGGAGGTGTGATCCGTACAGTGCTGTACATAGGGTGCAGTGCTGACACCTACTACTGTCTCATATCCCCTCGTGCCACAGGTCCCACTTGTTTTGGCCGCTCAGCCTGTGCCCACATCGTCGTCGTCGTGTGCCATACTCATCCAGCCGCGGAAGCAGTTCCATGCTCAGCAGACATTCATGTTGCCGTGGCGTTGCCGCTTGACGGATATGCAGTCAGTCCCCATCAGCACGCCCCGCAAGTCATTGGGGCCTAGATCCCCATGTGCATGCACATGGCAGTGGTTTGTATCACTAGCCATTGCCATTGTTGGGAGACCTGTGTAAGTGTATTGTGGCCGTGCCGTCCCAGCTTGACAGCTGGGCTGTGGCTCATGTGCTTGCTCAGTCATGTCAGTGATGTGTATGCGAAATTGCTATGTGTCGTGTTGCATTGACATGTGTCCTCTGCCATTGTCCCTAGGCGGAGACCGAACATTGACCGCCCATACCAATTGCTGGCGGACATGGACGATACAGAGGTTATTAGGAAGTTTCGGCTGGACAGGCCAACCCTGCATCGACTGTGTGCCATGTTAGAACCCCATCTCCGTCCCCGCAGGGTGTATCCGACTGCTGTCACCCCCACGGCTAAGGTGATGGCCGCCATGCATTTCTTCGCCACTGGGTCATTCCAGCACACAGTGGGCAGTGGAGGAGGGATGTCCCAGCCCATGTTCAGCAAGGTGCTGAGGGATGTACTGGTAGCCATGATGCTGTACCGGAACAGGTACATCCGCTTCCCCAGGGCTCGTGAATTGGCGGCAGTGAAGGGTGCATTCTATGCCCTTGGCAGAATCCCACACGTCGTTGGAGCCATTGACTGCACACATGTCGGCCTTGTTCCACCACAGGCCACTGAGCACCTGTACCGCAACAGGAAGCACACGCACTCCCTGAATGTGCAAGTGGTGTGCCTTGCGGACATGGTGATCACCCACGTGTGTGCAAAGTTCCCAGGCTCGGCCCATGACGCACACATAATGCGCAACAGCATCTTGCCACGACTGATGTCCAATATGCAACAGGATCGTGCCTGTATTGTCGGTGAGTATGTGGAGTGGTGTAGTGTGCTGGCTGTGCGATGCTGTCCCCTGTCCAGTTGGATTAGCAACGGTTCTCTGTGTCCCTCACACCCAGGTGACTCTGCGTATCCGAATGGGGCATGGCTGCTCAGTCCATTGAGGAATCCTCGCACCCCAGCAGACGATCGCTACAATGAGGCACATGGGAGGACCAGACGTGTGGTCGAGCGTACCTTTGGCCTCCTCAAGTCCAGGTTCAGGTGCCTGGACCGCACCGAGGTGCGCTGGCGTACTCCCCACAGAAGGTGTGCCGGATAGTGGTGGCGTGCTGCATGCTGCACAATCTGGCCATTCGGAAGCAGATCCCCCTCATCGTGGATGACGGAGATCAACCAGGGCCCCAGCCCGCAGACCAGGACAGCTCGAGTGAGGAGGACAGCGGAGAGGAGGAAGCTGGTAATGTGCGGCAGCAGCTCATCGCCCGCTACTTCACTTGACGGTGAGTGTCCATGTACGACGGCTGATGTGGCTGTATCTGTGCAGGTGTGTGTGTGCTGTGTCAGGGTGGCCGTTTGTTCACTGCGTGCTGTGTGTCAACGCTCCATGGCCAGGGTAGTATGCCACTGTTGGTGGCTGTGGCATTGTGCCCTATTGCTCTGTGCGATGTGTGTACATTGCTTGTAGTTGTTGACATGTACTGTGTGATGGGTGTGTGACACACTCATTGAATGTGCTCCTGTTCTGTCTCCCACCCCTAGGTCCCTACAGGCCCTCCGGATTCAAATGCCATGCCACGCATCAGGTGCCTTTCCGCCCAAGGTGGCCGTTGTATTCCGTACAAATAAGACACAGGGCACAAACAGCAGTTAGTGAAAAAGGTGCATTTATTACAAACTGTGACATGTGATTGTGTGTAAGGTGATGACAAAAGTGGTGCGTGCAGTGACAATGAGCTGTCGGTCATGGCTGCGTGATGATCAGGGTGTACCCACTGGTTCTATGTCCATAGTCCAACACACACATGCCATCCAGATGGCTGTGTGGAGTGGGATCGTAGTCCAAGTCAATGCAGTGGCTGGTCAAGGAAGGCTGGCTGGCTGCCTCACTTGCGTCTGGAGCGTGCGAAGTCCTCCCGGGAGATCTGTTTCCTCTTCGGACGGCCCCTTCCACGTTTGCGAGGGGGGGTGCCTGCTTGCGACATGCTGGTGGTTGAGGTGTGATCACTGGCTGTGGACGCAGGGGAACTGGACACTGCTGCTCCACCCTGCGCCCCGGCAGGTGGTGGCGGAGGGGAGCTGCTGTCCCTGGCTGTGACCTCACCGCCACCACCAGCTGTCCCATGAGGTCCACGATTTGGCCCATACGGGCGTCCATGGACCTCAGCACCCCCAGCACCTCACGCATGTCTGAAGCAGACCGGACCCATTGTCCTTGGGCCTCTTCATAGGCCCCAAGGACTCTGGCCATGTGAGGCAGGGCATGGCTCCCAGGGGAGGCTGGCGTTTCCCTGACCCTGCTCCTCCTACCAGTCCTGCTGCCACCGGCCTGCCCACTAGCCACATTGCTCACCACGGTCCTCGCTGTGGCTCCCAGGGTGGATCCAGTCGTCCGGGCCACCACCTGCGCTGGGGCTGGTGCCAGCGAAGACGTGGCGGTGGTGGCGGCGGTGGTGGTCGGTGCGGCGATGGTGGCGGTTGCGGCAGTGGTAGTGGCCACAATGACCGTGGGTGTGGCCGCAACGACAGTGGCAGCAGGGGGCTGGGAATGTTCAGCAGCCCTGGATGATGGGTTGGTGGGTAGGAGGGGTCCTGGGGAGCGGCTGGGCCCTGCCACACCAGATGGGCCTGCTTGGTTGTCCGTGTCCGAAGAGGAGGACAGATCCTCCAGATCCGTGTGTCCTCGTTGGGGGCTTGTAGGCTGGCTGTGCTGGCTGCTGGCTCCATCCCCAGCATCCAGCAGTTCGTCACCTGTGGAGAGAATGAGATTTGTTATTGTGTTGCACCTGGCGAAGTATGTATTTGTCGTCTGACATTGACAGTTCGTGCAATCTCGTACATGGGTTTCCCGGAGGCGTGTGTGTGGCTGTAGCATTTGTAGTTGTGTGTGCTTGGCAATGGGACTGTGTGCTGTGCACATGTGGCATGGGACGGATTGGCCATGCCGATGGGTGTGTTGCTGTGCCCCTACTTATTGTGACTCTGGTGTATGCGGGCTCCTGGCCCATCCTGGGTCTGGTTTGTACTTTGCTTTTGGGGTTCAAATGGAACGCTTAGGAACGCATATGGCAACATGGGGGCTATGCCCCAGATTCGCATTTGGGAGGGGATATGCTTTTGGGGTTCAAATGGAACGCTTAGGAACGCATATGGCAACATGGGGGCTATGCCCCAGATTCGCATTTGGGAGGGGATATGCTTTTGGGGTTCAAATGGAACGCTTAGGAACGCATATGGCAACATGGGGGCTATGCCCCAGATTCGCATTTGGGAGGGGATATGCTTTTGGGGTTCAAATGGAACGCTTAGGAACGCATATGGCAACATGGGGGCTATGCCCCAGATTCGCATTTGGGAGGGGATATGCTTTTGGGGTTCAAATGGAACGCTTAGGAACGCATATGGCAACATGGGGGCTATGCCCCAGATTCGCATTTGGGAGGGGATATGCTTTTGGGGTTCAAATGGAACGCTTAGGAACGCATATGGCAACATGGGGGCTATGCCCCAGAATCGCATTTGGGAGGGGATATGCTTTTGGGGTTCAAATGGAACGCTTAGGAACGCATATGGCAACATGGGGGCCATGCCCCAGATTCGCATTTGGGAGGGGATATGCTTTTGGGGTACATGCTGTGAGCCATGGGTGCCGAACGTGACATGTGTTGTGGCAGCATGGCAGTGCATGGTTTGAGGTGTGTGCATGCTTGACATGGCCTGCATATTTGCTGTCTGTTGTGATTACTGGACATGGCATTGGACGCATCGTTATGAGTGAGTGATAGTTGTGTGCCAGCCAACGTATTGCAGTTGTCCCATCTCCTTGGTGTGCGTGCTGCCCTGTGCCATGTGCATCACTGCAGTGCTCGGGGGGGTGTGGCCCATGTTGTGTGTTGTTGCTCACAGTGTGTCGTGCGCTTAATTGACTTCTGGCACATGGTTGGTCATGGGCATGTGTCTTAGCGTGACTGCTGTATGTGTGGCAGCTGTGCGGATGACATGCCTTTCATGAGACTGGGGCTGACGGATGGGATGGATGGTATGTTGTATGTGCATGGTGTGTCTGTGAGTTTGATGGGTTCAGTGGTGTTCGTGTGCATTTATGTTGTTCCGCTCTGTTGCATCTAGTGTTGTTTGTCTTACATAGGCGTAGTTGTGGGGTGTGTTGTTGACAGGCAGTAGGGGCTACATGGACAGGACTTCAATGGTGTTTCGGTTGTGTGTGATGAGTTGCACAGTGGCTGCCGTGTGGGACTATATTCAGTGTGGCTTGTGCATGCAGACGTGGCTCCTTGGGTGTTGCTATGTCTGTGATGGGTCATGTGGGGTGTGAGTCTGTTGTTCATGTCCGTGTGCACATTGTTCACTTGTTCGTGACGGTGGGCGGTGCTGCGTGTTCGTCTGCTACGTGACATGTCCCATGTGTTGGTCGTGTTATGGTCCTCATGCCTCCAGTAATCCAGCCCTGTCCAGTTTCCCACCTGCAAGTTGTTCGTGCGTGCACTGTACTGGATGCCACATGGCTCTAAGCGGGGGTGCTCCATGTTGCAGGTCTGTGGGGGTGGGGGGGTGTTGTGGGTCGTGGGGGTGGCTGGACACCCACTGACACCGATTGCTGTGGACCGTGATGTCTGCCTTCGGCTGTCGTTGTGCACTGCGGTGGCTGACACGTGGCTGTGGGGTGTGGGGGATGCTCCTCCTTGCTGTGCTGTGGTACTGGGGCCTGGTGTGTGTTGTACTTGGGCTGTCCACCCTCCCACCCACTGCACTTTGTGTTCCTGCCACTTACCTGTTACTTGTCGGTTAGTGCAGCTGTGGCGGACACATGGGTGTGGTGGGTGCTCGTTGTGTCGCTTCTGGCATATTTGGGGACCTGTTGGTGGTTACGTGGCTGGCTTAGTGTACACATGTCCCCACGCATCTAACAGTTGTTCGGTTTGGGCTGTGTGTGGTAGTGTCTGTTGCATGTGTGTGTGATGTGTTGTGTATTGTGTGCTGGACATGGGGGTGTTTGTCCCTGGGAGCTGTGGCATGGTGGTAGTGCATGTGAGTACATAGCGGTGTGCTGGTATACATTAGTTTGTACTTACCAGCCTCCACTCCCCCTGCTAATCCGGCGAGGATCTCCGGATGGATTACGACTCGCACCTTCTCCTCCCACGCTTTGAAGGTCTTAAAGAGCGCGGGATTCCCTCCGCCAGTGACGGCAGCCAGCTCTCTGTTTTTGCCCTCCTTCTTCTTGACCAGGCTCTTTACGTCATTCCAACGTTTGTTAATCTCGACTCTGTTCCTGGGCAGGGTCCCGACTGCATTGACCTGGTCTACGATCCGGTTCCACATTCTGTTTCTGGTGGCTAGTGGTGTGTGCTGGACCATGTTCCCATAGATTTGTGGGTACACCTTGATGATCTCGTCGACCATGACCGTCAGCTCCATGGGCGTGAACTTGGGCATTCTTTGTGGTGCCATGATGTTTGTGGTGCTGGTGCGGTGTGTGTTGTGTAATGTGCAGGGGGTTTGTGGTGCCGGTGTTTGGTGGTGGTGGTGGTGGTGGTGGTGGTGGTGGTGGTGTTTGGTGGTGGTGGTGGTGGTGGTGGTGGTAGTGATGTGTGCGTTTCTGTGGTGTGCTGCTGTCCTTGCTGTGTCACTGTGTCCTCTCCTCTCCTCTCTGGTTTGCAATGTAGCAAGGGGTTGTGGTCTGTGGGAGTGCTGCTTTTGTACTCACCTATGTGGGTGTGTCCTCATGGTCTGTTGTTTTCAGGTGTGTTGTGTCTGGGGTTCTGGCCTTTGTATTTTTTGTTTGTCCGGGGGTGTTTTCGGGATGTGTACTGTGCTTGTGTATTTGTGCGTGCCTTGCTGTGTGGACTTGTTGGCCATGTTGTGTGCTATTGGTTTTGTGTGCGGATCGTTTCTGTGCAGGTACGTTGGCGCCATGGCTTCTGCCGTGTCGATTCTCATCGGCGTTGTTTGCGCTGGCGGGCGGTATATTTGTGGTTTTTCCGCGCTCATGTCGGTGCGATCGTAATTTCACATGCGGTGTGTCAGCCGTGAGGGCGGGCGGTTTTGTGTTGTCGTGCGTGTTTCCGTCCGTGGCGGGCGGTTTGACTCCGACTCGGACGTTGGCGGGCGGTATTTTGTGTGATTTTTCCGCCGATGGCGGTTTTCGGTTTGTGTAATCGTAATGGCGTGGTCGGTGTTCAGGCGGTGTGTGCGGGCGGATTTTTGCCGCTTCCATGCCTGGCGGATTTATTTACGCCGGGTATCGTAATGGGCCCCTAAGGAACTGATTACGAGTTTGGTGGTAAGGGAACCGCCGTTGAAGTGACATCGGATTCCAGGCCACACAGTTGGCGGTCCACCTGCCGAATTACGATGTTGGCGGTCTGTTGAAGGAAACACCAACGCTTCCAGCCATTTGCAGATGGCCACGATGGCGGTCGGGGAAAGCAGCTGTCAGAGGGTGGTACAGTGAAGTTCACCGCCATCGGAATTATGACCTGGCTTTCTGTTCAGCCAACCATGGCAGGAAGACTGCCGGCGTCTAGTCGGTGGAATCGAAGGAATTGGGATGCATACTTACCCATTTCCTTTTCTTCCCTTCAGTTTCCCACGTGGACCCCTCCCCTTCACAACAGCATCTTGACCCCAAAGAAAACAACCCCTGGAGCTGAAATCCAGGTAAGTCCATTTTGCACTATTTACCCATTGACTGGACTGGGCAAATATGTTCCAGACTCCAGCAATGGGAAATAACTTGTAGTAAGTATTTTTTCACATGTCATGCATATGTGTACGTTTAACACTTGTGCAGGCTAACTATACACACCAGCATTGACACATATGAAAAAATATTCCCCGCCATCAGAAACACTGTCACTGGGCAAGTGGTGACACCGTAATATGGCAGGCAAGAGACCACCATAGTCTTCTTGGGACCGCTGCTGCCGCGGTATGGTGGTAAGACTGCCGTACTCATAATCAGGCCCTAAAACATTTCAATTAAATTACTCAAAATCATAATTAAAAATGAAGGGCCCAATTATGATGTGAAATGGACCGCTGGATTCCGATGCCGGCGGTCGGAGCGCATCGGACGAGTGGAAAGACCACTGCCTCCGACAGGCACAAGGAGCCCGTCGGGGCAGCAGTTGGATTTGTAACCCCTACAATGGGCGGTGCCTGCAGAGGCACTGCCGTAGGGATTACAATGTCAGTTTCCCACAGCCTTTTCATGGCGGTCGGACTGCCATGACAAGACTGTCGGAAAGTGGCTTTGGGGGTGCCTAGCAGGCCCCTGTCACCCGTGGGCCTCCTCTATGGGGCCAGGGAGGCACATTTGGTGCCCCCCCAAACATTCATGCATCTTGTGCCAGGGACCACATTGTGCCTGGCACACGGTGCATTGATGTTTGGAAACATACCCTTTACTATTGCAGCTTGTGCTGCGGCCATTTTCTGGCCGGCAGCACAGGCTGCAATAGTGAACGGCATAATTCTGACCACCATGCTGGCAGTCGTATTATAATTTGGTGGGTGGGACCTCCTACTCCTTTAGGGGGTCCCGCTACGATGTTGGTCGGATGCTCGTCTGACTGGCAAAGAAACAGTAATCAACATATAAAGTCACTTAAGTAAAAACAAAATTGTACTACCTAGTAAATCAAAATGATGATGCACTCCAACATTTTGGATATTGTGTTAAAAAATTAGAAATTAACATGATTAAAATATGCATTTATCAAAAAAAGCTAATTCTTTCAAAAATTAACAGCAATTGAATCAAAACCTAAATTACGTAATAAAAACAAAAACCCCCAGAAATTAGCTTAACTAAACACAATATAATATATTACATTCTTTTATACAATTTAAAGTAAATATTAGTTATCAATTTTTTTGGATAAATATAAAAAATAAATGTACTTCAATTTAGAAACTAAACAATTAGCCTATAATCTCTTTACCAATTTTAAAAACTATAACACTAAAATATCTTTCCACTAAAAAATAATCTGTAAAAACATTAATTAAAAAACTATCAATAAATAATAATTCATAAACAAGTTACACAAAAGTTACCGTAAAATATTTGAATCTAAAAACTTAAATACAATTTTAAATGAAACTTTCACAAATTAAAATATAACAAAAACAGACATTTTTAAAACACTTCCCACCCTACTCCCTGAAAAACCCTACAACCAATTGCTAAAATGTGATAATTCAAATAACTTACATTAAATAAAGTGAAACATATTTAACAAATTTAATACTATAAAAACACAAAAAACACAGTGCATATTATTCCAAAAAGATATAATATACAGGGATAGGACATATGTCTTGTGCCACACCACTGAAACCTCGTTGTGACATTCCATCAGATACTGGAACAGTAGATTGGAATGCTCATGTGTCTACGAAATGTAATACTTCCGTTTTTTGTCTATTGGCGAACATTAATGCAGGCAAGTTGCAGATTGGTTTCCCTCTGCGCGAGACTGTTTTTATTAATATAACTTTTTAAAACAAACGTTTTAAACTTACTCTGACCTCCATTACCAGTCCAACTTGTGGGATAGTCTCCTCCTTGCCTCGCTCTCTGGTCCACCACGGATTCTTCCGATTGCTGTGGAGAGAGCAGGCGAATTCCCTCACTTCCGGGACCTCGGGGGTTAGCAGGCTAGTTTCCTTATACCATTTCCTATATTTAGGAGATGGCGGCGCTGATGCGCAGCGAACGTGCGCAGCGGGCGTGCCAACGCCGCGCCAGAGGCAAGCCCGTCTGCGCCCGTCCTTGCCTGGCCGTCTCCAGGAGCCAGAACCCATGTATCTTGCCCCCCAGAAATAAGAAATTGCACCAGATTCACCTACTCGTCAGAGGAATTAATTAAAATTGGTAATTATGCCAACAACTCTTTCACCTATCTACATTGCCACATACAGAATCAAACAACCTCCCTCGAAGGCCCTTTCTCCCGTCGTAAATGCCATTTCTAAAGCCATAAGCTGACTAACATAGAAATTCTTTCTATGATCACTACAAACTCTCTGGACCCTAAGGCCAAACATACTCATACTGTCCTCTCTAACCCTCATGCTTGGTCCACTGATACATGGGAATACTTTCTCTGCAATGTCAGATCATTGCCCAAGCACGAAATTGAAATCTGGGACAAGATTGAATCTACCTCACCAGCTCTGGGGTTTCTTACAGAGACCTGGCTCAAACCGCACTCCACCCCCGCCATTGCCATGGCCTTACCTTCTAACTACAATATATTGAGATTAGATAGCTTAGGTAAAACGGGTGGAGGATTAGCAATTATCTTTAATAATTCACTTAAAATCACTATCATCGAATCCGTCTCCGAGATATGGGCGGAGATATGTGTTTTTCAAATTGACTTCTCTCCTCAGAGTAGCTGGAAAGGGGCTCTTGTCTACCGTCCTCCCGGCCCCCTGGGACTTTTTAGTCATAAACTTATGGAACTTATTGCAATCCAGACACTGTACTCTAATACTTTTATCTTACTTGGGGATTTTAATGTCCATATGGATGATCCCTTAAATTCAGAAGCACAACAGCTCCGCACTGACCTCGCTTCCACAGGTCTTAAACAATCTGTTATGGGACCCACTCATATTGCCGGCCATATGTTGGACGTGATTTTCACTAATTCCCCTTTTTTGTCCTGTGAACCTCCATGTCCTCTTGTTTTGGACTGATCACGCATTAATAAACTTTCACATTGCATTGGCATACACTGCTGCACCTCGCAATAATCCGTCTAAGCCAAACTATAGCAGACAATGGCATAAAGTTTCTCCCGATGCTTTTACAAAAGAATATACTACCCCTAACATAGAGAACGCAATAGATATGCAGGAAGCTCTCAAATAATTTCACACATCTCTGAATGCCGCCATTGATATTCTTGCTCCTATGAAAATTCATTCTTCGCCAAGACTAATGCCACATGCTCCTTGGTACACGTCTGATCTACGCGAAGAGAAAACTCAATGCAAAAAATTGGGAAGACAATGGCGAACTACTCACAATTCTAGCTATCGAGAAGCTTATAAAAAATCCTTAGGGCACTATCACAGTAATATTAGGAAAGCAATGAAAAATTCCATCTCTCAGCAACTTGATAAAGCTGGCAATTCCTCCAAGGAACTTAAAACCCTTAATTCCTTCATTAATCCCCAGGCCTGCACAACTAATATTCCCCCTTTGCAAATACTTTGCGATCAGATTGCAGACCATTTAGAGGATAAAGTAAATGTAATCTATAATAATCTTGCAAGTTTGACACACCGCATCAACTTGGAGCCTACATACGTTGGTAGAAAGAATACTTGCACTTGCACCTTCGAGAAGTTTGCGCCCTTCAATGTAGAGTCCGCTCAACATGCTTTGAAAGCATTTAAATCAGGCTCTTCTCTGGATCTTATTCCAGCCAAGAGAGCAGCCATGCTATCCCATCAACTGGCCTCGCCTATCAGCTCCTTACTGAATCTTTCACTGAGCATGGGTGTAATTCCAGCTGAGTGGAAAGCTGCTCAGGTAATTCCGATTCCCAAAAAAGCAACCTTCCTGCTACAGATGTTTCCAATTATCGCCCTATATCCCTTCTTCCCTGGACTAGTAAAATAATAGAAAGCAATATCAATAAACAACTGATGGAATACCTTGAGTCTAACAGGATCCTAGATGCATCCCAGTCAGGTTTTAGACCAATGCACAGCACCGAAACTGCACTCTTAGCTGTTACAGACCATATTAGATGCAGCCAAGACAAAAATCTACCATCTATGCTTGTGCTGTTAGACTTGTCTGCCACCTTTGATACAATATCTCATCCAAGACTGATACAGAGACTGGAGGAGATAGGCATCCAGAGCCAGGTGCTACAGTGGTTTAGAAACTTTCTGTCTGACCGAACAAAGACCATCCATCTGGGACCATTTCAGTCACGCACCATGACAATTAATAAAGGAGTGCCCCAGGGCTCTTGTTTGAGCCCCACACTGTTTAACATATATGTTACTCCTCTTGCAAACATCATAAGAGCCCATGGTTTAATACCTATCTCATATGCGGACGATACTCAACTTCTGCTAACTTTTGATAAAGATCCGTCCGAGACAAGAGACCATTTTACTAATGGCATGAAAGCTATCACAGCTTGGATGGCCGCAAACTTTCTCCAGCTAAATAGTGGAAAAACTGAAATCATGCTCTTTGGTGCCAGTCAACGTTTGTGGCCCCTGAGTGGTGGCCGCCCGAATTAGGATCACCACCTATTCCAAAATCTTCAGTGAAAAATCTGGCCGTTAAACTCGACCAGAACCTAACCATGAAAGACCAGGTGACATCCATCACTGGCTCCTGCTTTCATGTTATGAGGCTATTACGAAGAGTTTCTCCAATGCTCCCACTGGCAATAAGCAAGACCCTAGTCCAGGCGCTGGTGATTAGTTGCCTGGACTATGGCAATGCTCTTCTGGCTGCGGTCAACGAATCTCTCATGGATAAACTCCAGGTGGTTCAGAATACAGCAGCTTGTTTAATTCACAATCTACCAGGAAAGATCTGCCTCAGCCCCTTTGCTACGTGCACTAAACTGGCTGCCGGTGAGGAAGCAAATCACCTTCAAAATCTCGTGCCTAGTGCACAAAGCGCTTAATGGCGAGGGTCCCAGTAATCGGATGGAAAAACGTATTCACTATCGACCAACAAGGTCCTTAAGATCAATGAACAAGTCTCTACTCACCATACCATGCATCAAAAAACCCGCTCAGGAGGCCGTGCTTTTACATTCTTAGCCCCTCATCTTTGGAACAAACTTCCCCTACACCTACGAGAGTGTACTGCCCACTACAAGTTTAGCAAATTATTAAAAACTGAATTATTTTAACCTCTAGGCTTCTGCCTGTCTTTTTTTGTTCTCGCTGCACCGAGATATCCCTTTGGGGATGATTGATGCGCATTACAAAACAAATAAATAAATAAAAATAAATAAATAAATATTGATGCGGGATTCTAGAAGATCTGGCTCCAGCTGATGACATGAATCAATGATAATTTGCCTATTCAATCTGATTGTTTTGGATATATCCTCTTCTTCCATGTTGTCAAGGTCTGGAACTGGAAATGTGAAGACTGGCACTGAGTATTAGTGTCATGTATGGATTGTTATGTTAGTAAAAATGTTGACAGACAATTATTAGTCAAATGGAATAAACATAGTAGTAGATGATTTAATGGTTTATTTTTTGGAAGTCATGGTCGGGAACTTGAGAAAAACATTATCTACTTGCAAATTATCTATGTTTACACAATCATTTGTTTTTTGTAATTGTAAAATTATGAATGAAGGAAACAAATGCATTGATAGACCTGAGATATACAACACCAGTCGATGAGTTTTTGAGTTGCAAATTTATTGAGCTAAATGTGAAGAAATTAAACAGGATGAAAATGAAAAAGCAAACCAAAAAGCGAAGAAGTTCGTCATGGTAAATGAAACCATAGTTGAAGAGCCAAAATTGTTTGAAGTCAAATATCCAAAATACGGCTGGCATCAGAAAGGTAAATGTGTCCAGAAATAATACAGAGAGTGAATGCTAGTCATACACTGGAGAAAATTAGGGTCAGGGTTTCTTGCTAGTGGTGGTAGAGGTCTTGCCATCCTCACGTCCTGATAATCTGGCTGGACATCTCCTCCTGCGGGGAAGGGGAGATCCATGGTTGCAGGGCCTCGGGTGGCTGCAGGTGGTTCTTCCTGTGGCAGGGCCTGCTTTCCTGAGGCTGTGAGAGATGCAGATGGGTCAGATTTTGTAGGACCACAGGAAAGGGTGGATGATGTTGGGGAAGCCTTGCACATATGGGTGTAAATATCCTGCACCACCCCAGCCAAGTAGCCCATATTGGAGCTAAGAGCCTCCATCTTATAATTGAGCCCCCTCTGCAACTGATTCATCTCCCTGAGCTCAGTGAGTATTTGGCCCATCATGTCTTGGGAGTGATGATAGGCTATCAAGACTTGGTCGATGGTGGTCTGGGTGAGATTGACCCCTGTGGCCTCACTACGTTGCCACGAATCCCTCCCATGACCCCAACCCCACTACCCTGTGCCCTTGGCCCAGTGTGCCCCATCCCACTGGGTTCTGGCTGAGCTGGAGCTGGTGGTGCTGTGGTCTCAACATTAGCCAGGACTGGGGGTCACACGATCAGTTTAACAGAGGTAGGAACACAGGAGGTGGAGGCTTCGGTTAGCTGAGCTGTTACAGCTGGGATGGGAGTTGTCGCTGTGGACCCATTGAGACTCACTGGAACCGGATGCCCAGGCTGACCAGATAGACCAGGATCCTCATTGTCATCCAGATTACCAGGAGTGTTGTTCGAACTGAAAACTTGATCTTGGGCTGGAGTGGAGGTCTCTTCAGTGGCAGATTCCTGGCCGCATGCTCTGGCAGTTGGACCTATTTAAAAATTCTGAACCTTTTTATTAGTAAAAGTGTGGATTGTACATCCAAATCTTTTGAGACAAACAATGTATATACCTCGAAGAAAAAAAGGTAGAGATTATTATGATTATAGCTTTCAGTGGTACTGAACATATTACCTTAACTTTTTGCAATTTCAAACAGTACAACTTCAAATAAGAAGGTAATAAGATGTCCTGAAATGTTCATAAATTGATTAGGAAATATACCTAACATCTCCGAACCATTCAACCCAACACAGCAGAGAGGTGAAATATGTAATTGAAAATTCCAAGGCCCATCTGACTTCAAAACAGACATTTACACAAATTGAACGGATGTTTGGCATTAGTCATCATGTGACCAGTGCAATTTTTGCAATTGACACTTATATTCAGCACAGTAATTTTCATACTGTACAATTTTTGGGTCAACACAGTTTGATTTGTGAAACTCATTCCATTAACAGCTGAGTTGAGAACAAACAGGACATAGAAGTTTAGTGAGACTTAGTAAAGTGTAATTTACCAGACTCCACTCCACCAGGTATTCCTGTCAAGCCTTCAGGATGAAAGATCGGTAACATCTTCTCCTCCCAGGGATACAATTGTATTGGGGAGCTGGGAGAACCACCACCAGTCCTCTGGGCCTATAGGTGACTCTTGGAGGCCAGGGAATGCACCCTACTCGGCAGGTCGTTCCACCTCTTCCTAATTTTCTCCTGTGTGCACAGGTTGTTAGCTACAGCATTTACTCTGTCAACTATTCTGGTCCATATTTGCCTTTCTCTGACTTAAAGTTGTATTTTGCACTTGGGCTCCAAACAATTGCAGCTCTACTCTAATGATTTCATCCACCATGACTGACAACTCGCCCTCTGTAAAACGTGGATTTTTCTTCCCTGCCATAGTCCCAAAGGTAAAAAATTATTCAAGACAAAAAAATAAATGACACCAAGAAAATGAATGTGAGGTGAAAAAAGTGACTGGAGAGTGGGAACGTGAACAAGCAAAACCCTGCCTTCTCTGACCAAAAGTCACCTTTGAAATGTTGTGGTGCAGTGGAATTGTGGTAAATTAAATTTACTTATTACCTCATTTCTGAATTTCTATGCTTAATAAATCATAATTTCTTGTCAATGCAAAGCGAGGAGTCCGTGGTGCTCAAATGAAGGAGGAGAAGACCAATAACTCGAGTTAAAGGGAGCGCTTCCAGCACCAAGCGGGCACAGGAGCAATCTCTCAAGTCCCTCTCTTTAAGTGGGGGTTCTTTATTTTCAACAGCAGAATATTTATACAGTCTTGGTCACGAGGCAAAATAGAGGAACAAACAGGTCGTGGCAGATAGAGGAACAAAGATTCAGCAAGAGGAGCAGAGTGTGAAGAAATGGGGGCGTGTCTTAGGCTTCGTGAGGGGACTTGCGATGTGAAATAGTCTGACAGTTGGAAGGGGAAGGCTTCCTCATTTGGGGGTTTGTGCTCGTGCTTCATGTCAGAAACATGAACCATCTCTGCGGGGGAGCAGGAACTCATGTACTGGTTTCCCGGACTTGGCAGAAACCACAGAGACAGATGGTGAAAATGAGGAAAACCAGGTGCAGGGGTGTCGTGCTCGTGGTCTTGGGACACCAAAGGGTGAATTAAAAACAAAATGGTGTCGGCTTTTAATGTGGGCAATTATTAATCGCGCAAAGGGGATCGCGCAAAGGGGCATAATTAGATCGCGCAGAGGGCAGCGAAGGGGCATAATTATAGATTTTATTTCCACATTCCCTCCTTGCCCCAGAGTGTACCTACATTATATCTCAATTTGCATGAGATCATTTATACATTCTTGTAACATGATTCTTTCCCTTTCTCTCTGCTGGACAAGTGGTTTAGGAATGCATTTTGCAGCGCATAGACCGCATAGGGCAGGACCACATTGGATGCAAAGGCAGCATCCAGTTATTATCAGGAATATTATGCCTGCTGCTGACAGCAGTTGCCATCCCCAGGACGATATTATCTTCCAGAACCAGTCAGACCACGTCCAAGTGCCAGGTTCTTGATGTAAACTTACGGCTATCTTGTGTAATTTTGTTATGGCCGTGTATACAGATGGGGAATTATCAGGAATAAATATACAGCAGCTAGAGCCTATAATTTTACAGGCTCCGCCTCTGTCAGCCAAGATGATGTCAAGGACAAGGCGATTTTGGAGAGTAACCAATCGTATGGCAGACTGCTCCTGGGTTAAGCTCCCCAGGGCAGACGCCGTCTGGTTTACTACAGCCTCTAAGGTCCTTGTCAACCTGCGTATAAGCTTGCTGTTCTGTACAGGGCCAACAAAGAAGAAGAACCCTTTGTTAAAATCTGTATACTGTTCCCATGAGGTTTCCGTTTGGTCAACCAAGGAGGTATCGATCGTTCTTTTATGTCTGACATGGGGCACTAGGAGGTCTCTGTGGTAAGTGGATGGGGCCACAAAGACAGGGGGTAACAGGAATGCTATATAGCAAGTTCCCCCCAGTTCAAGGGCAGCTGCACATAGGCCGTTTGGCCACAGATGAAATAAGTATGGCGAGATGCTAGAAATGAGGACTTTCCTCTGTCTTCAAAACTTATAGTGGTATGACAGTCACTGTGTCCTAATGGAACAGAGCCATTTTTCTGGATGCACAGGTGTCCTTTTACTGGTGAGACCGAGATGGAAGGGGAACCAGCATTCTTTTTAGGTTTGGTATTTAACATCTTGTAGGACATGGTCATGTTCCCTTGCTTGTATTCTTCACTTTCTAGGACTGTACCGGTCGCCTGAGGATCTCCCTCCTTATTAGGGTAACAGGCAGTATTGAGTACCTTGTTTAAATCCCCCAAGGCCACCCATTCTTGCATGAATTATTTCTGTCAGGGCAGGAGGTGGGGGTAGTAGCGTCAGCTGTTATTAGGGCGAACCAGGCTTCACAAGTTCCATTATAAGAGAATGGGAAAGAAAAAGAGGCATCCCTCCCTTTTTCTGATGAGGTGGGATGCGGCCACATATCCAACAATTGGTGCTATTACTGGCTTGCTGAGTGTGGTGTAGCATCTGTATGAAGGTATTGTTTCGCAAGGCTAGTCTATGGGCTTGTTCATGAGGGGGTAGGTCGTGATAGGTGTGTTCCTGAGTGCTGTTGGGTGTATGAGAGGTGTGTTGTGTTGGGGGAAAAACAGTGTGGAGAATCCAACCAAGACACGTCATAACTGCCATGAGGAAAAATAATACTGTCAAACATATAATAGGACCATTATGTCTTTTTCTAGAGTTCATTTTTTTTTTTCTCCCACATAGTCAAGGTGTTAAAATCCATTCCCATGCTCCAACCGCTTCACCACTGGACCGACGCCCAATGGACTTAATTAGCCAGAGTCCGAATGGCAGACCTTAACTTTGATTTGTAATCCTGTTGTGGGGTTAGTTCCAAAGGCAATAAAGATTGTTCAGTCACAATGTCAGTGGGATTGGCAGGGCCATCAGCAACAGTGTCTTTTTGTCCAAAATGTTTCCGGCAGTGGCTTGCGTGGAGCCAGCCCTTCCTGCCCTCGACCTTCACTGCTGTCCGTGTTGTTAGTAGTACGAGTCTTGGCTTCTTCCACCTGGGCTGGAGGGGACTGGTCCGGTCGAAGTTCCTCACGAGGACCCAGTCCCCGGGTCGGATGGCGTGTTCTTCCGGGTTGGTTTTGTCAGGGAAGGTGGCAGCAACCTGAGAACGACAAGATTGGAGTGCAGACATCAAGGAAGCCAGGTAGTCAGTCAGCATAGTACTGTCAACATCAGTTATTCTTTTAGGCCTTGGCGTACCCCACATATTTGGTGGTCTGCCAAAGACCACTTCATATGGAGATAAGCCAGTTCTGGAATGGGCAACCATACGCATGTAGAAGAGGGCAACCGGTAAGGCTACCATCCAGTCCACGCCTTTGTCAGTGCATATCTTGGCCAATTTTGTCTTCAAAGTTTGGTTGTGCCTTTCTACTAGACCTGCTGCATGAGGATGTCTTACACAGTGAAACTTCCAAGTGTACCCTAACAGAAGAGACACTTGCTTCATGAGTTCAGAGGAAAAGGTTGGCCGTTATCTGAGTAGATGACACGGGGCAACCCATACCTCGGAAAAACTCTCTAACTAATTGTTTAGCAGTTGTCGTTGCAGTGTAATCTGGGACGGGATAGGCTTCTGTCCATCTGGTCAGAGCACACACTACAACTAGCACATACTTGTGACCTTCTACATCTCTCCATCTGGATATAGTCCATCTGGAGAACTTCAAATGGATGGTCAGGGGGTTGGAATCCTCCCTGTTCCACCTTTGTGCCTTTTCCTGGGTTGAACTGATTACAAATCATGCACGTTTTAACTTTTTGTTTGGCTGCAGCTCTCAAATGTTTGTTGTGCCATATATTCTGTATGCTGTCTAACATTGCTTTTTCTCCCAGATGTGCTGGTCCATGTATGGTGTTTACCATAACTTGTACCATGGCATCCGGTAGAAACCATACTGCTCTTTCAGGTGTCATCCAGCCTTGATCTGTAAGGACCCCTCCTTTTTCCTTCCATTCTAGCAGTTCCTGTGGTGTGGCGTGACTTTGGACATCCTGGATGTCAGAAAAGGGGTCTCGTATTGTATATTGGCGGTGTGGTATACTTAATTCTGTGTTTGCTGCTAACTTGGCTGCACTGTCTGCAGAATCATTTCCTTTTGATATTTCATCTGTTCCTTTTGTGTGCGCTTTACATTTTAGCACTGCGATTTTCTCTGGTAACTGACTGGCCTCTAAGAGGGCAGTGATGAGTGTAGCATGCTGTATTCTGAACCCATGTGATGTGAGAAATCCTCTCTCTTTCCATAATGTACCGAAGTTGTGTACAACTCCAAAGGCATATTGTGAATCAGTGTAGATGTTAACTGACTTTCCTTTTGCTAAGTGACATGCTCGTGTTAGGGCTATGAGTTCTGCTGCCTGTGCCGACAGTATCTCTATCTTGTGTGCTTCTAAAGTGTCTGTACCATTTGTGACGGCATAGGCTGCTGCTAATTCTCCTGTGGGGAGTCTCATACATGAACCATCAACAAAGAGTGTCATTTCTGCCTTAGCAAGGGGAGTATCTTGTAAATCTGGTCTTGGTTTGGTCACTAAATCAATTATGTCAATACAATCGTGAATTTCTTCAGTAGGAGAGGTCAGTGGCAACAGTGTTGCTGGGTTTAAAATGTTGCAGCGTCTAATCTCAATGTGTGGCTGAAAAAGTGTCATCTCATATCCGGTGAGTCTGGCTATTGTCAGATGCTGTGTTTGTGTTCTGTTTAACAGAAGTTCTACAGCGTGTGGGACCTGAACTATCAGATGATGTCCCAATACAATAGAATCGCTTTGTCTAATAGCTTGTGCAGTAGCTGCTACTGATTTTAGACATGCAGGCAATGCTTGTGCTACTGGATCTAATGTGCTTGAAAAATAACCACATGGTTTATGTTTGTCTGCTTGAAGTTGGGTCAGAACTGATAGTGCTGTACCTGAGTTTTCTGTTACAAATAATGTAAAATCTTTGGTGTAATTAGGTGTTGCCAGCACTGGGGCTTGACACATAGCTTTTTTAAGAGACTGAAAGGCTTGCGTGTGTTCATCTGTCCAGGGTAATTGTGGAGTAGCGCCAGCTTCGAGTGTTGTCAGCTGCACTAACGGTTTGGAAATGAGTGCAAATTGTGGGATCCACTGTCTACAATATGAGGTGAGACCAACAAAGGCTCGAACTTGTTTCTGTGTTGTTGGTTGTGGTATTTGTTGTATGAGTTGGATGCGTTCCTGTGTAAGCTGCCTACCCTCCTTTGACAGCAAGTGCCCTAAGTATGCCACTTGCTGTAAACAAAATTGGAGCTTACCAGGGGAAACTTTATGGCCATTTGCAGCTAGGAATTCTAGTACTAGTAGTGATGCTTCAGCACATGCTGCGTCAGATCTGGCCGTAATGAGGATATCATCAACATATTGTAGTATGGCTGTATACGTGGGCATTTGAACAGTATCTAGTTGTCTTTTTAATGCTTGGCTATATACGCTTGGACTCTCTGTGAAACCTTGAGGAGCTCTTGTGAATTGGAAACTTCATCCTTGTAAGGAGAAGCCAAAAAGGTATTGACTGTCTGGGTGAATAGGTATGCTAAAGAATGCGTTTTTCAAGTCAATGACTGAAAATGCGTTGCTTCCGCATCTATGGCTGTGAGTAGGGTGGAGATGTCTGGAACCACAGGGTGTTGTGGAACGACACATTTATTGAGCTCTCTCAAATCCACCACTAGTCTGTAGACAGGTGGTGTTCCTGGTTCCACTTTTTTATGAACTGGTAAAACAGGGGAATTGCAAATGTTAGAAGTTGTTTCCTTAATCACAACTGACTGTATTAGGTCCTGAATAATTAACATTAATGCTTGTTCAGCCTGAGGTGGAATTTTGTATTGCCTTATGCGTGGTAGTTGGGCTCCCTCTTTCAGTGTAACCTTGTGAGGTGTTATTTCCATACATCCTACTGTGGTGGAATCAGTGGCCCACAGGGTGTGTGGCAAATCTTTCAAACGCTCATCTAATTCTCTACTTGTGTAGTGGCCCTTGAAATCTCGCAGAAATAGTCTGACATCTGTAGGTGAGCAAACAATGACAGCTCCTAATTCTTTCAATGTTTTTATACCAAGCAAGTTTTCTGGACATGATTTTGTCAATATAAGATCTGTAGTTGTCATGAGGGGACCAACCTGCAAGGGCAGTGGCTTTGACGTGACGTTTGTCACAGGTTGTCCCGAGAAACCCAGAGAAATACTTTTTGAACCCGAGAGAGGAGCCTCTGGGACCTCTTGATGGCTTATTGTTGTTTTACTGGCCCCAGTGTCTAGTAGAAACTTCCTATCCTCCCCAAGAAGTCGGACCTCTATAAATGGACCTGTCTGATCTACTGGAATGGGGATTAGGGGCAGTTTGTCATCTTCTCTCTGGGCAACATCATGAGAAATCTGGGTAATATTCAGTGTAGGCGCTGTCTATAATATTCATTTGGGCCATTTGTGTTGTCAGTGGAACTGAAGGTGTTGAACTGTCTAGGGAATCATTCTGTTTTGGCTGATATGGGCGTGGCTGGGTCTTACCAGTAGCCAAATTGTGCTTTAAGACAGGGCAATCTTTAACGAAGTGTCCCATCTTTTTGCAATAATTACAAGTGCTTTTTATATTTGTCTGGCTACTTGGTGTCTGTTGACGCTGGGGTGCAGTTTGGGCTACTGATGCTTTCATCTTTGTGTCTTTCATGCGTTTCTTATCATTTTCTTCTTCATCCCTAATGCGATTCTGGTGATATTGTAGCATTTGTAACACCTGTGGAGGTGTATGTGCTTGCCAGGTACTTTCTACTTTTAGTACTCTGTCCTTAATGGCTGGCAAGGCGTTATCTACTAATTTGGAAACAAACAGATGCGGGTAAGCTTCACTTGTTGGCGTAAGGCCGCTATTTACCGCAAAACACTTTTCAAGTCTAGTGTAATAATCTCCTATGTCTTCACCATGTTTCTGTTTGCAGGAGGAAATGGCATCCCAGTCCTCCTTTTTCACTGTTAGTAACTGTGGTAGCACCTTTAAAATAGTGCCAGGAAGTGCTTTTAGTTTGTCTCCTATACCTTGACCTGCTACTCTAGTATTTTCGTCATTCTGAAGTTCAGTCCATTTAATGTGTTCACCTGCTACTTCCCAATCTTTTTCTCTTAGTTTGTCATATATACCTGATGGCAACAATAATTTCAGAATTGCTGTGATATCAGAAAGAGTATATGTTCCCATCATTAATACATCTCCTAATTCCTTAAAGAATCCAGCAGGATCCTTTGAGTGGGAGGGAACCATCTCTTTCATCCTTAGTAACTCAAGTTTTGTCAAGGGTACATAAATGAAGACGCGTTGTAGCGCGCCATTCGTGTCAG
Source organism: Calotriton arnoldi (assembly GCA_963921515.1). Lineage (NCBI taxonomy): Eukaryota > Metazoa > Chordata > Amphibia > Caudata > Salamandridae > Calotriton > Calotriton arnoldi. Next base: position 158,446 of record CAWUFW010019664.1, read on the forward strand.
CTCTGGGGTGGACCTCTCTCATGGGGAACTGGCGTGTTTGAGGAAGTCTATTAGTTGATCCACACGTATTATGGGGAGATCTATATCCAGTCACTTTCTGGTATTTCTGTCTAAAATCTATAAATGTGTTAAGAAAAACTGAACTATTGTGGAGGAACATGTTATCAGCGCAGTCAGACAGAAAATCTTCGAGTCTTGGATCATGTTTAAAATGAGTGTCATTGAGTGTGATGAGATGTTGTACCATGTAGAGACTTGCTAATCTTTGATGTGAGCGTGGTAATGCTAGAAAAAGCTGGGCTATGAGATCATTGTCATATATCTTATATTGAGAGACCCATAGGGTCGCAGTTCTGGCTATTTCCTCCTCCTCCGGTGTAAGCGGAGGTTCCTGGTCTAACCAGTAGTCTAATGCATTGGATGTATTTTCAAATAACTCATCTGGAGATGACCGTTCAGAGTGACCTTGGAGGAATGTAGGCGGGGGTGTTCGTGAATTAGGGGCGGAAGAACGAACGGGTAGGACTTTTTCAGTAGGTTCAGTAATTTCCTCCTCAAGTTTCTTATTCTCTTCATTTGTTTGCAAGTTTTGCAGAATACGGGTCACATTACGGGTGAACCTGTCTAGTGCATCATTTATAAGTTCTAGACTAGTGTGGTCGGATGCGGAATCTAATAAGTCAAAAAGTGAAACTGGTACATTTCTTTCCTCTGCTTGTATGTGTTTTATGAAACAGCAAAGGAGGAACCTATACATGTGCATTTTTACAGGGTGTGATCTTCTTGTAGTCATAGCGTTAATGGCTCGTGAGTTCTCTCCAGTACGAAGAAACTCAGAGGCCGCTTGAAGAAACGTGTCAATTGCTGGTAGATGTCTTATTTCTTCCCAGGAGTCATGAAGTATTTTACTTATTCGGCCCGCCTCCCCTGTGTTGCTCGGAGTCGGGTCATAGGGGCAGTCGGGAATTGTTTTACCTGGGTCTGGACCTACGGCACCCCCTTCTGGAGTGAGAGGTGGTGCGTTATGTTGTGAAAGGGGTGGCGGAGGCAGAGGGTGTTGAATGACTGGAACTTCATAGGGTGGTGGAGTATCTAAGAGAAAATTAGTAAAAGTATCCTCTGGTGGTGGGGCTGTAGGCTGTGCTGATGCAATGTTAAGGTTTTCAGGTGCAGATGGCAATACAGGATAAAAACCAGTAGAAATGGCTGATTGTTCCCTTTTATTCCTTTCACTAACTACTTCTTTCCCTATTTCTTGTAACTGTTCTTTCTTGGCCTGCTCTGACATTCTCTTACCCTTTTCAACTTTATGCAATTCCTTCTGTTGCCTCCTATGGGCTTCTTTTCTCCATAATTCTACTGAGTCACTCTGTGACTGGCGGACTCTCTTTTCTTCCATAACTGTTCCTCTAATTTCATAATACACTCCGTATCAAAACTACCATTTTCAGGCCATCTATATCTGAGTTCTAGGTCTTTAGTATATTCTACCCATAGATCACAATAAATAAGTGCACCGACACCATGTTTTGCATACATGAAGTGTCCTGGAGTATCCCGAGGAGGAAGGGGAATTTCCTTCTCAAGAATACTCCTTTGGTTGCCATCTTACGTATTTTCGAGAAAATAGGCATGATGGCAAGACTTTCAAAGATTTTAGAAGTGAGAAAAACATAAACAGAACAAATATCTTTACCGCACCCACGAAAGAGGTGAGTCCGTCTTTATACTAGTTTAGTAGTCCTCACAAAATAAGTGAGAAACCCACAAAAACATGTATCTTTACCGTGCCTACAAGGTAGTGAGTCCGTCTTTTATACTAGTTTTAGTAGTCCTCACCAAAGATAGGTGAGAAACCAAAAAACGCGTATCTTTACCGCCCCCACAAAAGCTGTGGGTTCGTTTTTATACTTTTCAGCAGTACTCACCGAAAAGTAACTGGAAGGCCTCTTGAAGATTTTGGGAAAACGCGGCGCGCAGTTTCAAGGTGGGATTTGTAGAACCTCGGACTCGCTCTGCTTCGCAGGTTGGGCTTTGGTTCAGGACGTTCCGCTATTTCCTCACCGCCTCGTGTGGATGCTGGGCCGCAGTCGGTCCCCCTCTTCGCCTCGAGGGAGTTAGCGGGAATTCCCCGCGTTGTGCACTTTGAAGTCCGTCAACGGTCAGGAGGGGACAGTACCGGGTCCAATATCGCCGGCGCGTGGGGGAAAGGGAAGGTCCCTGTTCGGGCGCCAATTACTGTGGTAAATTAAATTTACTTATTACCTCATTTCTGAATTTCTATGCTTAATAAATCATAATTTCTTGTCAATGCAAAGCGAGGAGTCCGTGGTGCTCAAATGAAGGAGGAGAAGACCAATAACTCGAGTTAAAGGGAGCGCTTCCAGCACCAAGCGGGCACAGGAGCAATCTCTCAAGTCCCTCTCTTTAAGTGGGGGTTCTTTATTTTCAACAGCAGAATATTTATACAGTCTTGGTCACGAGGCAAAATAGAGGAACAAACAGGTCGTGGCAGATAGAGGAACAAAGATTCAGCAAGAGGAGCAGAGTGTGAAGAAATGGGGGCGTGTCTTAGGCTTCGTGAGGGGACTTGCGATGTGAAATAGTCTGACAGTTGGAAGGGGAAGGCTTCCTCATTTGGGGGTTTGTGCTCGTGCTTCATGTCAGAAACATGAACCATCTCTGCGGGGGAGCAGGAACTCATGTACTGGTTTCCCGGACTTGGCAGAAACCACAGAGACAGATGGTGAAAATGAGGAAAACCAGGTGCAGGGGTGTCGTGCTCGTGGTCTTGGGACACCAAAGGGTGAATTAAAAACAAAATGGTGTCGGCTTTTAATGTGGGCAATTATTAATCGCGCAAAGGGGATCGCGCAAAGGGGCATAATTAGATCGCGCAGAGGGCAGCGAAGGGGCATTATTATAGATTTTATTTCCACAGAATGGCAAAGGATCGTGGTCTGAAACGAAGTGTGTTTTATAGTGTGGTATGCAGGTGTTTCCATTTAGCCAATGGACATCAGGTGTACTATACTAGCATCCATCCAATGGCAACAGTGATGGTGCATTGTTGACTGCGTACTGTGACGAACTCCCTTTATCAGGGAACCGCCACTAGGAGACTGCCAGCACAACTGTGAAATCTAAATCTGCTCAGCGGAAATCCATCGCCCTGACAGAGTACTATTTGCCAGCATCGGAGTCCGCCGCATCGACAGCGGTGAGCCGCGACCGCAGCAGGAAATACTCTTTCGACACGGACGGCAAGTCAGCCTGCATGCATCTAAATACCGTCAACTTGGTGGAGTACTTAGGACCACCACCATGAAGGGACAGCAGTAAGACCATCAAGATCTAAACCAGGCCCTAAGTTAATGAAAAAAACAATATTCAAGGAACAGAAAAACTCATTACTTCTCACAGAAGAAGGACAAAACCTTCAAGAGAACAACACTCTCCTGGAATCCCAAAATAATGGCAAAAAGGAAAATTGCAAAAAATACACCTACCTAAACAAGTTAATAGAACAATTTGTTCTCACTCAAATTAACTTAACTTAATTTAAACACGTAAACATATACATAATCAAACACAATCTCTATTTAATTTGTATATCAATCTTTAAATACTAATCTACAACTGCAGCAAAATCAAAGCACTGCATGATGATTAAACTCCACACTCGAACACCTGGACGAAAGCATTCTATAAGTAAGTAAAATCAAGATATTTATAGAATCAAGTAACCCATATATGTAAAAACTAAAACCTTATAACCCCTATACATGATTCAAACCTAGATGTTTAAAATGTTACTAAAATAAACCTTTCCCCCAACAGAAAAAACGATACCTGACCCACAGTTGAACTAAAAACTGAAAAAGAAACTTGAAATTGCAATCTTCAACACATGAAAAAGAGTAAGATAAATAACATCACAGAAAGGCAAACAATTGCTCTCACACAGAGGGGTCGATTCCGATTCGGGCCGGAAAAAGCACCGACCGACTCGGAGCCGGAAATTATACCGACCGACACGTACCTGTGGCGCCCGACACGCCAAGTACGATGCAAGGCGTGCAAAATCCGACCGACACGTACCGAACCCAAGTCGAACGACCGAGCCGCACGGAAAACAGCAATCCGGTCGGAAAAACACGCGAATCCAACCGACCGACACGCACCCGGAACAAATCCGACCGAAACGTACACGCAAACTCCAAACCGCAAAGTACGATGCAAGGCGCGAAAACCACGAGCGAGTCGGACGGAGGACAAGCCGTACGACCGACACGCATACAAAACCGAGCCGAAGCAACACAAAACACCGCGACCGACGCGTACGCAGCATAGAAAACTGCACAAACACAGCGTGAACGAAACGGAGAACACCGTACGAGACAAATGCAGGGTCCGACTCGGTCACAAGAACGTTTCCAACATGCACAGACAGTACAAAGGAAAAATCACACAAAAAAGGCCAAACAAGCAATTACAAAGCCAATAAATACTGGGGGGGTGGGGACAGAGAACAAAGACACACCCACAACTCCACCCATATAAAGGACACAAATCACAACCATGATCCTTTGCAAATGCCATTCCACTGCCAGCACCCAAGAGACACCAACCACACACCCACAGCTCATCCCTCACACAAGCCACACACCATCAGCACACCAACAAATACCTACCTCACATACACCCAGCAATACACACACTAACACACCCTCACCTGCACACCAACACACACATCACTCACCATCACCACCCATCACCATGCCCCCAAGAAGAATCACAAGTTCCTAGATTGTGAATTGGAAGTCATGGTAGACGAGATCCTCAGGGTAGAGCCACAGCTGTTTGGCACACTGGTCCAACAGACCCCCATCTCCCAGAAAACCAAGATGTGGGAGAGGATCATCAACAGGGTGAACGCACAATCACCATGTCTGCGCACAAAGAGCGACATCCAGAACAGGTGGTATGACGTGCGCAGGAGGGTACGGGACCTGCTCAAGAAAGACTACCTCCTGAGCCAATACACCGGCAGTGGCCCTCCTGCCAAGCCAGTATACCTCAGGCCCTGGGAGGAGAAGGTGCGGGCCATCCTTCCGCCAGTGAGCGTATATGGACTAGAGAACATCCCAGAGCCTGGTGAGTACACAACAAATGTACACAATATTCTGCCACAATACACACACACATCACTGTCAAGGGGAGAGTCAAACCATGCACTCATAGCAATTATACAGCAACCAGAACAGAATCATCCCAAAATGTGTATGTCAGTCAGATAAACACAACACATGCCATCTCAAAGTTACATTTAACCGTGTCATCACATGTACAAACACAACTACAACTACAGCTAGGCAGTGGCACAAATAGAACTAACAAACACATCCAGACATGTAGCCACCACTACAACACCAACACACAGTGAAGACCACTGAAAGAAAGGAATTCTGTGTATGCTGGGCAAGTCAGTGTAGCCAATAGCATCATGGGAGTCGTAGTCACACATATTGCCCCCCACAACTCTCCCATCAACACCACCATGAACCATGCGCACATCACAGGGAGTGGAGAAGGACTCACAAGATGGCTGACACTGGCAACTGCTGTGGGGAGCACAAGGCCCTGCTGGCAACTGTGCACCAACAAACAGCAGGACACCACTGACTGACATCCTGAGAGACAACTTCCACTCCCTGCAATGCAAGCACGTTCCATGGTGGGATATCTGGCGGGCTGGGTGGGAAGGAGGACTTGCAGCACTGACCATAGTCACAAGCACCTCCCCTCACACCCCCCCTCAACACAAACTCCACAGAACCCACCTGGTAGAATGCAATGCCTCCCATCCTAACTCAAGATCCCACAAAGAACCACCACCCTGGGTTATGTTGTGTGAAGCACAGGGACACTCTTGGGACTTGTAGCCAAACAACTGCCAGGACAACACTCCCAGCCATCCTGTCAGCACAGCCAGCCCACCCCACAGGGAAGCAGAGTCAAAAGGAAGGAAGCATGGGCATGCTGGAAAGGGGGGTGGAGGCAACAGCATGATGGGAGTGGTAGTCACAGACATTGCTCAGCCTCACAACTGGCCCATCAACACCACCCTGAACCAGGCTCACATCACAGGGAGTGGACAAGGACACACAAGATGGCTCACACTGGCTACTGCTGTGGGGAGCACAAGGCCCTGCTGGCAACTGTGCACCAACAAACAGCAGGACACCACTGACTGACATCCTGAGAGACAACTTCCACTCCCTGCAATGCAAGCACGTTCCATGGTGGGATATCTGGCTGGCTGGGTGGGAAGGAGGACTTGCAGCACTGACCATAGTCACAAGCACCTCCCCTCACACCCCCTCAACACAAACTCCACAGAACCCACCTGGTAGAATGCAATGCCTCCCATCCTAACTCAAGATCCCACAAAGAACCACCACCCTGGGTTATGTTATGTGAAGCACAGGGACACTCTTGGGACTTGTAGCCAAACAACTGCCAGGACAACACTCCCAGCCATCCTGTCAGCACAGCCAGCCCACCCCACAGGGAAGCAGAGTCAAAAGGAAGGAAGCATGGGCATGCTGGGAAGGGGGCTGGAGGCAATAGCATGATGGGAGTGGTAGTCACAGACATTGCTCAGCCTCACAACTGGCCCATCAACACCACCCTGAACCAGGCTCACATCACAGGGAGTGGACAAGGACACACAAGATGGCTGACACTGGCTACTGCTGTGGGGAGCACAAGGCCATGCTGGCAACTGTGCACCAACAAACAGCAGGACACCACTGACTGACATCCTGAGAGACAACTTCCACTCCCTGCAATGCAAGCACGTTCCATGGTGGGATTTCTGGCTGGCTGGGTGGGAAGGAGGACTTGCAGCACTGACCATAGTCACAAGCACCTCCCCTCACACCCCCCTCAACACAAACTCCAAGGAACCCACCTGGTAGAATGCAATGGCTCCCATCCTAACTCAAGATCCCACAAAGAACCACCACCCTGGGTTATGTTGTGTGAAGCACAGGGACACTCTTGGGACTTGTAGCCAAACAACTGCCAGGACAACACTCCCAGCCATCCTGTCAGCACAGCCAGCCCACCCCACAGGGAAGCAGAGTCAAAAGGAAGGAAGCATGGGCATGCTGGGAAGGGGGGGTGGAGGCAACAGCATGATGGGAGTGGTAGTCACAGACATTGCTCAGCCTCACAACTGGCCCATCAACACCACCCTGACCCAGGCTCACATCACAGGGAGTGGAGAAGGACTCACAAGATGGCTGACACTGGCTACTGCTGTGGGGAGCACAAGGCCCTGCTGGGAACTGCACACCAACCAACAGCAGGACACCACTGTCAGCCATCTTGCCATTGCCCTCACACCCACACACACTGAACTCCCCACAAAAGCAAGTAAGCATGGGAATGCTGGCAAGTGGGGTGGAGGCAATAGCATGATGGGAGTGGCAGTCACTGATATTGGTCACCCCCACAACTGTCCCATCAACACCACCCTGAACCATGCTCACATCACAGGGAGTGGAGAAGGACTCACAAGATGGCTGACACTGGCTACTGCTGTGGGGAGCACAAGGCCCTGCTGGGAACTGCACACCAACCAACAGCAGGACACCACTGTCAGCCATCTTGCCATTGCCCTCACACCCACACACACTGAACTCCCCACAAAAGCAAGTAAGCATGGGAATGCTGGCAAGTGGGGTGGAGGCAATAGCATGATGGGAGTGGCAGTCACTGATATTGGTCACCCCCACAACTGTCCCTTCAACACCACCCTGAACCATGCTCACATCACAGGGAGTGGAGAAGGACTCACAAGATGACTGACACTGGCTACTGCTGTGGGGAGCACAAGGCCCTGCTGGCAACTGTGCATCAACAAACAGCAGGACACCACTGACTGACATCCTGAGATACAACTTCCACTCCCTGCAATGCAAGCACAGTCCATGGTGGGATAACTGACTGGCTGGGTGGGTGGGAAGGAGGGCCGGCTGTCAACCAAACACAACCAATGCAGACCATGTTCACACCCCAACAAATACATAGAAATGCCCAAATAATGCAGGACAATGTGCCACACCAATATCAACCCCTGACTGTGACGACTTAGGACAATGCAATGTACAGGCCCGCACCCAGAGGCACAGTCACAACTGTCATGTGTGTCAACCATTGATGCCTGCAGAAACATAACATACATTGTGTGTGTCTCCCAAAAACAGGTGATGATGGGGACACAGCAGCAGACGCTGAGGAGTCCCAGTCCCAGGCTCAAGAGGATGCGGAGCTCACTGGTGTCGTACAGCCTCTGCCCTCCTCGGACGAAGAAGACCAACCTGGCACATCCGGTGCAAGTCTACATGCAGCACCAGCAGGACCACCAGCTGCAGCACCAGCAGGACCACCAGCTGCACCCCCTGCACCCACCCCTCCAACGAATGTCACCACAAATACCATCCCTGCCGACATGGACAGAACAAGGAGCAACACCAGCACAGGGACCCTGGACCAACCTGGGGCCATGGACACCACCACCACCACCAACCCCCAAGGAGGACCAGGGTCAAATGTGCGTGCCGCTGCACGCACTGCACATGTCAGCAGGGGTGGTGGGAGGGGTGGGAGACAGAGGTCGCTGCTTGCAGAGGTTGCTGGTGTGCATGATGACCCACAACTGGTACGCATAGCTGATGCGTACCAGTCCAGCACCGGAGACCTCAGCCAGGTAGTGGGGCTCCTCAGAGACATGAAACAGCAGCAGGCTGCCCATCATGCCCGCTTGGACTCTCACATGTCCCACGTGGAGTCACACATGTCCCGTGTGGACTCACACATGTCCCGCGTGGAATCCAAGTGGGATGCACTGCATGAGATGACGGCGGTGCACAGGGACATTTTACAATGCCTCCGCCAGATTAACAGCAACCAGTCCACACCTCCCTGTGTGCCAACAACATCTGGTGCTGCCCAAACTGCAACTGCCACAGGGAGGGAGGATGACTCTGGCGGAGAGTCCCCTGCACCGCAGCAGCCTGTACTTGAGGGCCCCCCCCCAAAAAGAGGGGTCGTCCGAAGAGGGGCAAGTGAGAGGTCGATGGCCAAGTGCAACTTCCAGGAAGCCTGAACCTGTTCTGGATGTTCACCTTTGTGCACAGACTGTTCACCCTGTTGACGGCAACACTACTCCCACACATTGCATGGGGAGAACAAGGTGGACCAATGTGTCAGACAACTGTGGCCCCGATACTGGGGATTCTGTCTACCAGGACTTTCAATTCACCTAGGAACTTCTGATTGCAAGATTTATGTACAGCACTACCCATCCTATGCACTATTCACACAAATGTATCACAATAAACACACTAATACACCATACTTGCCTCTGTTGTGATTCCAACGTGGGTGCTGTTATGGGGATGATGAACTGCAAAATTACACTGTGTATGCGAACTGCAACAGCAAGTACAACACAGGCATGTGAGTAAAGGCAACGTGACACATATGAGGGAGACACACCACCAGTGCTACACAACACATACACACCTAGGCCATCTGACTCATTGCCTACACTGATGTTGCCAGGGAAGACGGTGCAATGCACAGACACCACACCCATTCCCAGTTGTAGTCAAGTAGCCCATAGGTGCAGTAAGCAAATGGCAGTCAAATGTGTGACCACAGACAACGCACATCACAAAGTGAAGCACAGGTTTATTACACAGTTGCAACATGTCGTAACCACTACAGATGCAAGGTAATCCCACCTGGCAGCGGGCACACAGTCAACAACTGTAGACGGAAGGAAGTCCATGGGTGTGGCGCACATCACCTGTAGGGACACAACAGCTACCAGCCTGGAAGTGCAATCACGTCGTCGGTGGACACAGTTGACCAAACGAATCTGAAAGTACCCTGTGAAGGACAGAAATGACACACAGTCAAAAGCAATGGAGTACAGGACAGAACAGCAAAACTCATGCACAATACATGTTACAAGATACCCACCCAGAACCAAGTTAGCATGTCAACACTGTTGGGGAGTACAGCCCACCTGTAAGCACACATCGCAACACACATCCAGTCAAGTTGCCCATGGACACACTCCAACAGCACCAGAGCACCACCTACACATATCATGCCAACTCACATCATTGACATGACACCTCAGGATACTCACATTCAGCTAAAGAAGTTGGTGATGAGCTGTGTGCGGACATCACCCTCATCATCATCATCATCATCGTCACTGGCATCGTGGTCCAGGCCAGGATCCTCCACAGGTGGCGGATGTTGGTCATTGTCATCCTGGATGAGAGGCAACTCCTTCCGCACTGCCAGGTTGTGGAGCATGCAGCAGACGATGATAATCTTGCACACTTTCGCAGGGGCATATGGGAGGGACCCTCCGGTCTTGTCCAGGCAGCGGAAGCGGCTCTTCAGGAGACCAAATGTCCGCTCAATCACTCTCCTGGTCCGACCATGTGCCTCATTGTAGCGCATCTGGGCAGGTGTCACAGGGTTCCTGAGGGGTGTCAGCAACCACGGCATGTTGGGGTATCCCGAGTCACCTACGGACAGACAAGTGCACATTAGCTGACTTGGAAAAGTGGGCGGAATACTACAGATCAGATCACACACAATGGCACAAAGTCAGTACACACCGACAAGCCAGGCACGCTGGTTCTGCATCTGTGCCATCATCCTGGGGATGCGACTACTCCTCATCACAAAGGCATCGTGTGCTGAACCAGGGAAACGGGCACACACGTGTGTGATGGTCATGTCTGCAAGACACACCACCAGTGCATTGACCGAGTGGTAGTGCTTGCGGTTCCTGTAGGCCTGCTCCTGGGCCTGTGGTGGTACCAAAGCCACATGTGTCCCATCAATGGAGCCAATGACATGCGGCATCCTCCCCAGGGCATAAAAGTCACTCTTCACGTCAGTGAGTCGTCGCAGTCTAGGGAAATAGATGTACCAGTTCAGGAATAGCAACATTGCCGCCAAAACATCGCGGAGCACACGGCTCAACATGGTCTGTGACATCCCACCAGCAGTCGCCACAGTATGTTGGAAGGTACCGGTGGCAAAGAAGTGTAGGGCTGCCATCACCTTCACCTTGGGGGTCAGCGCTGTAGGATACGGCCGGCCAGGCTGCAAATGTGGGGACAACTGCACTGCCAAATCCTCAATCAGCTGCCTGGTGGAGCGGTACCGTCGGATGCTGTTCCGTTCCACCATCGTTTCCAGGTCTGGGAATGGTCGATGGACAGCAGGAGCCCTGCAGTGCAGAGGAGAAGTAAGCAAGATTGTCAGTCAGCCCACATATGCGGCATTGAACACACTCAATATCCCAACATACATCATTATGAGGCACAACTACATGAAGTGTGCAGTTCCGTAAGGACATGTATGGTACATACATGGCCAACATCTGTCAACACGGTCCAACAAGTGGCATCAATTAGTCCCAGGTTGGCCCATTGGATATCATGAGGCCGTGTCACAGTTCCCATCTCCTGCTGCCGTGTCACAATCACCCCCACAGTGACATGTGAGGACAGATGTGCCCCAGGCACCACAGCTCAACGACAGGTACATTCCCAGGGACCCTGTATTGCCACATGGACATTGGCATTACATGGAGTATCATGTATACACCACAGCAAAACAACCATGACCCCCACAGGTAGTGGTCCCACTTGCCACGGCAGGACAGACATGGACGTCTGTGACACACACACGCACAACATCAAAGTCCATGCACACACAACGTGGATGTGGAGACTGTCTCCCATTGTGCACATGAAATCAGAGACATTGTAAACACTACATGCACAAAGACTGTGGAGGACCATCACTATTGTGCCACCGGGACACCCTGGCTCAAACATACCGTCCCACATGGGACTCACGGGGTATGTGACATGACATACACATACACCACCGTGAAATGTGACCATGGCACATGCACAGATATGAACAGTTGCACATCACAGTGGTCATGTACACGTAACACCCAGGATCATGTCCCCATGAACACGTGCACAGCCTGGGGGTGGCTGCCCACAGGTGACACCCACAGGACAACATGTACACCAACATACACACAATAGGAAATGCAGCCTTACATGCCTTATGATAAAGTTTGGACAGGCTGTCGTGATGTAGGTGTGCCCCTCACTCCCTGGGAGCTATCTGTGGCTGGCATATGTCCATCTGAGACAGGCATGCTGACATATGCCAGTCACATGTACAGTGATGCGTTGAACAGCAATGGACCGATCGGTGCCCCAGGCCGGCCCATTGCATTCAATGTGTGCGGGTACGCGTTGTACCCCTGTACGCGTTGTACTGCAATGGACCGATCGGTGCCCCCGGCCGGCCCATTGCATTCAATGTGTGCGGGTATGCATTGTACCCCTGTACGCGTTGAACTGCAATGGACCGATCGGTGCCCCCGGCCGGCCCACTGCATTCAATGTGTGCAGGTACGCGTTGTACCCCTGTACGCGTTGTACTGCAATGGACCGATCGGTGCCCCCGGCCGGCTCATTGCATTCAATGTGTGCGGGTACGCGTTGTACCCCTGTACGCGTTGAACTGCAATGGACCGATCGGTGCCCCCGGCCGGCCCATTGCATTCAATGTGTGCCGGTACACGTTGTACCCCTGTACGCGTTGTACTGCAATGGACCGATCGGTGCCCCCGGCCGGCCCACTGCATTCAATGTGTGCGGGTACGCGTTGTACCCCTGTACGCGTTGTACTGCAATGGACCGATCGGTGCCCCGGCCGGCCCATTGCATTCAATGTGTGCGGGTGCGCGTTGTACCCCTGTACGCGTTGTACTGCAATGGACCGATCGGTGCCCCCGGCCGGCCCATTGCATTCAATGTGTGCGGGTACGCGTTGTACCCCTGTACGCGTTGAACTGCAATGGACCGATCGGTGCCCCCGGCCGGCCCACTGCATTCAATGTGTGCGGGTACGCGTTGTACCCCTGTACGCGTTGAACTGCAATGGACCGATCGGTGCCCCCGGCCGGCCCACTGCATTCAATGTGTGCAGGTACGCGTTGTACCCCTGTACGCGTTGTACTGCAATGGACCGATCGGTGCCCCCGGCCGGCCCATTGCATTCAATGTGTGCGGGTACGCATTGTACCCCTGTACGCGTTGAACTGCAATGGACCGATCGGTGCCCCCGGCCGGCCCACTGCATTCAATGTGTGCGGTGCACGCGTTGTACCCCTGTACGCGTTGTACTGCAATGGACCGATCGGTGCCCCCGGCCGGCCCACTGCATTCAATGTGTGCGGGTACGCGTTGTACCCCTGTACGCGTTGTACTGCAATGGACCGATCGGTGCCCCCCCCCGGCCCATTGCATTCAATGTGTGCGGGTACGCGTTGTACCCCTGTACGCGTTGTACCGCAATGGACCGATCGGTGCGCACCCATTGACAATGGCCTTGCCTGGCAACGGACGCGTTTTCGAATTTCGAACGAGTCGGTTGCTGGAAATTCAGTTGGTCACCCACAACAATGTTTGAAGGATGCTGTGGGCGTGTTTTGGTGCTGCTATTCCATGGATTGGCCAGATTCAGAAGATGCAAACGACTTGGACCTATCACTTTGGACACAAGGGACAGTATCTGCCTCTCCAGCACATATATATTGCTGGCTGTTCCCCTGAGAGCTCACTTGCCTGCACTACATGCTCCAGGACGACATCTGCCACTGCACTGCTGCTGTCTCTGCCCCTCTGGACCCTGCAATGGCACGTACTGTGGAGAGAGCCCCAGCCTTCAGCCTTGAGGAGAACCAGGCCCTGCTGGACAGCCTACTTCCACAGTACAGCAAGCTGTATGGGACACCAGGGGAGCAGGTGAGTGTTCTGTGCACTGCCTTTCTGAATGTGCATATTGTCTGACTAGCAAGGCTGAAAGTCTGCACGCCACTGGCTAGCAGGCTCACTGAGTAGTTGTCACCCCCCATAGTGTGTAGTGACATGCACTGGACAGGTATGGTGCAGTGACAGTGCATTTGAACAAGGTTTTACTTCCCATGCAATGATACCATGTAGTGACGTCTGGCAAACTGTCCATGGGCAGCTTTGCACTGCCTGTGTACATCATGTGCCCCTGTGATTGAGACATGTATATACAACTGTGTCATGCACGGATATGTTGCATGTGTAGTAATGGCCTTTTCACTTTGTCATCCTGACAGGTTAATGCCCATCGGAAGCAGGAGATCTGGAAGGACATCGTCCGGGCTGTCCGGTCCGTGGGGGTCTACAAGCGCCGGATCCGCAACTGCCAGAAGAGGTGGCAGGACCTTCGGGGCTGGACCCGGAGGATTGCACGGGTCCAGCTGAAGCTGTCGCCTCCTCGCAGGAGGGGCGGAACACGGACCCTGACCCCCACATGCTCCAGATCCTGGCGGTGGTGTTTCCAGACCTGGATGGGCAGCTGAAGGCCAGACAGCAGCAAGGAGGGGGTGAGTCAAAGACTGCACTGTGAACTCTGTATTACATGCTTTGTGCCCTCCTCTGGCCTGGTTCAACTGCCACAGTGCAGCAGTCATGTTGTCCAGGAGCCATGTCCCTCTATTGTGCACTGCCCACTGCTCATCTGATACCCAGGTGTGGCCCTTACATTCAGGGAATTGTGTCACTTGGGACTGTGTCCTTGCAGTTTGCTTCACTAAAGGTGGGGGACAGCATCTGTTTCCCTAACTCTGTTGTGGGCATCATGGGTGGGTCCATTGTTCACACTACGCCTGTGTTCGGACATGTAATCTGCGTGTTGCTTTGATATGCGGTCCACTTGCTGAGCTGAGCCACCACATGTGCCTGGGGTATGTGGCACACGCCCATGCAGCGGGTGGGAACAATGTTTGGGCCCCAGGAGTGTGCAGATTACGTGTGTCACACATACATAGCCAGCTATCCACTGTCCAGGGCTCATCCCTCATTCATGTGGGGCAGGACAGTCATGCCTACTCCAGGCCATGCAATGCACTCTGTACTCCCACTCCTGTGTATCAGCTGACACATTGTGCGCAGTGATTTGACCCCTCAGGTGTCTGCCTCTGTGTCAGTGTGCTGTGGATTAGTTGCCAGGACTGCTGGGGTGTTTCTTGGTAGGGGATCAGCATGCCCCTGGAGATGTGACCATAGGAGACGATACTTGTGTGTCACATAGGTGTTTGATCAGCTGCCCGTGCAGACTGGGGTATGCGAATGTGAAGTTCAGGCAGCTGTTCCCCATTCACAGCAGATTGTGAGGGGCTCAGGTTCAGAGGGTAGTGTCACAGGTCTCCCATATGTCCAATAGGTATGACCTGGACAGATGAGGGTTAAGATGATGTGTTGTGTGGGGGATGTACATGTGCACTTGTGCAGCTCCAGGACTTGCATTCCCCATGACCTACTATTGTGACACAGTGCAGAGTGTTGTTGTCTGGCTGCCAAGTCATACATCACTGAGACAGTGATGTATGACTTAGCAGTCATGCCTCCGCCATGGCATGTGTCTACTTATTGGTGATCCTGCAGGGGAGTGACATGTGCTACATGCACACCATTGTGGCGATGGCTATCAGGACATGGGTGCATCATGGTGTCTGTCGCTGGTATGCATCACATGCATTTCCTATTTGACTCTGGGCATCCCTTTCATCCGGAAACCTGTACTGACTCAGTGGCAAGAGCTGTGATGTGTGCATGTCCACATGCCACACCGTGTCCTCTGCACTGTCCAACTACTGTGTACTTGGTGCATGTGCCCACACTGGGGTGTTGCAATCCAACAGACACCAGACAGATGGGTGCAAGGCCATGTGGGATGTGAGTGCCATGGTTGGCATCAGACTGACAATTGGCTTCTCCTGTTCAGTTAGGGCACTTTTAGCAATGTACAAATAATGATGCCAGGGCTTGCTCTGTAATGTGCTGTGCTCACAGTGGTGTGTGCGTTTGGTGCAGGTGACTGATGTCTGTCTGTTTCCCCATTGTTTGCAGATACATCCACGGCCATAGGGGACAGCTCCACGGACCAGGAGGAGCCAGAGAGCCAGACTGGGTCAGCAGCCGAGGAGTGGTCGGAGGGACCCAGTGGCACGGAGGGCGAGGGGAGCCACACCGAGGAGTCCTCAGCACCATCCACCTCAGCTGAGGACCAGAGCAACTCGGAGGATGACTCCCTTATGGAGGCGGGTGTCAGCAGCCACCACACCCCAGCTAGTGTTGCTGTCCCCGCCGCCACCACCAGCACCACCACCGCCCTCCCATCGGCTCCCATTCCCCAGGTCCGTGGAGGCTCCCATGTTCGGGAGCGTGTCTCCTTTGGCCCAGGCACCGCACCCCCTGCCCCTGTGTCCCCTGCTGCCCTGAGTGAGGAGTCTGTGTACCTCCTTCGCCAGCTCCATGTAGGGCAGACAGCCATGCTGAGTGTCCTCCATGCGCACACCGCTCTGTTGACTCAGCTGGTGTCGTTCATGGAGGGCATCTCATCGGGCATGTCTGACCTACAGAGGGGCAATAGGTCCATGGACTCCTCCCTGACGGCAGCAGTGTCCCTCCTCAGACAGTCCCTCACTTCTCCTGCCTCTGCTCCATCCACACTCCCCAGCACCTTACCTGTCCCAAGCACACACACACCGGCACAGGCACACACCAGCACACACACATCCAGCACACAGACACACACGCCACAAACAAAACGCACACGCACGCACAGTCAGGGGACTGAAACCAGACTCACAGGGGATGGGGCCCTGGAACACAAACACGCATCCACGAGCACTGCGCAGTCCTCAGTTGCCTCTCCCTCCAAAACACCCTCCTTTGCCTCACCTGCAACCCCAAAGACCCAGCGCCTCTTCCTCAGTGACCTCGGCCTCTTCCCCTCCGATCCAGCTGCTCCAGCATCCAGGGGGAAGAGGAAGCCCCCCACACGGAGCAGAGTGCCCCTCGCCCCCGGACACCCTCCCCCAGGCGCAGACAGACTGAGGCCCCCACCCGCAAGTCCCCCCGGAGTCGTAAGAGCAAGACCCCGCCGCCGCCCTGCAGCTCAGGCACCAGGTCTCCTTCCTCCATCCCTCAGGCCCCCACTCCACAGGTGCCCCCACCACACCCTGCCCCAGGTTCCCCCACCCACAGATATACCATCCCCAAAAGGATCCGGCCTTCTCCCCCTGCCACTTGCTCTCCCGGCACCACACCCCCGCTGCGCTTGTCTGTGCCACTGATGTGGTGAGAGTGTCCTCCCCTCTGTCCAGCCCACCTTGCCTGTTCCCCATTCTCCTCCCCTGGTGGTAGGCACTGCAGTGGAGTCCACTACCACCCTGTCTGACTTGGGCACTGCAGTGGCAGACCTGTCCACTCCATCTGCAGGGTCCACTGCAGTCGTGCCGGCACCCACAACATCTGAGTCATGCCCCCAGTTGTGCCGGCACACACCATGTCAGACACCTCCACTGCAGTTGTCAGTGGCTCTCCAGCACCCACCACCCCTTCCCTGCTTCCTCCTGGTGAGCCCTGATCCTGTCCCTGCGGTGCCTGGCCTACCCCCGGTTGCCCCTCCTAGTGGATTGTCCCTGGTTTTGTGCAGGCATGCGTAGGGTGACATCTGCCACTGTCACCCTGTTTGGACTTTTACAATGGACTGGCCATTGGCCTTTGTGTTTTTCTGGACTTTGTTTTCATTCCACACATATGCTGAATAAAGCAACTTTCTGTTCTCTAGTGCTTATGCTTCTGATGTACATGTTGTTGATGATGCTAACCATGCCCTTGCTGCAGTGATGGTGATATTTGGTCTCATGATAATGAAGTGTTACTGTGCAGGAACCCATGTGGTCCAGGGGGAATGTGTCCTATCCTGTGGTGTATCCATGTCATCCATAGCAGCATCTGAGGGTGTCATGTGTTCAGTATTTGGCAATGGGATTTCCTACTTGGATTAGCTATTTCACATCTGTGGCTTCCACCCCTGCACATCTGTTGTGCCTGCCATTGTTCAATTCGTCTACTTCCCTGACCGTGTGGCCATCTCCACTGGACATGCAGGTTTGGGCATCAATGGGGAAGGACTCATCTGTGTTGTCAGTGCAACATTGCTATACAAGTGTGTTGGATCTGTGCGGATGATTCCGTTGGCACTTCCATGACCAGGCTGATGTGACGGGAGCCCTCATTTGGTGCTAATTGTTGATTGTGTGACCAAGTGCTCAGCTGACATGATGGGGCCCTACTGAGGCAACATATGGCACAGCTTTCCTCACACAGGAGTGGAGTCCCCTCATGGCAGTGTGTACTCCTGTGACATTGCCTGCGCCCAAGGTGTGTGTTGTATGTGCATGTCTGTGTGTTCACTTCCGTTTAGCTGTGCATGCTGTGATCCCTAGTGTTGTACCTGTTTGTGATGCTAGCTGAGTTGACCTATGTTCCCCCAAAGTCTTCTCCCTGGGTTCTCTGTGATGTGGGTGCATGGCACATTACTGGTCATCAGGGTGTCACCCATAGGTGTGTTTGCTGTCAGGGCTGAGTTTGTGTGCAGACGCAGATGGGTCACAGTCAGGTTTCCCCTTGGCACTTGTTGTTTGCCCCTGTCATGTGATTTCCAGTTTGTGTTATCTTTCAGTGATTGTGACACGTTGTGTGTGTGACTGCTGGCACTCCTCAGGGTCCGGGCTGCAATGTTGGTTGTTGTCTATGTGTGTTCTTTGTGGGTGACCTTGGCTTCTTCATTGGTGTTTGACTGTGGCTGGGATCCCATTGGTTGGTGTGGTATTGCCGTCATGTCCATGTACAGCGTAGTGTGCAGTGTGTCAGACATTCAGGAGTCTTGTTGAGTGGCCATGTGTGATGTGTTTCTGCACTGGCACCCCCTCACCTGTTGTGTATGATGTGCAGTGTGGGTCTGCCTGTTTGTGTTTGTGCATCTGCACCACTGCATTGGCATATCTTGGGTGTGCCATTGGCTGTATGTAGTTTGGTGGGTTTCCCCTGCTGTCCCTGGGACTCCTAGGTCATCGGTCAGCACAATGATCATGGTTTGTGTGTCCCATTGCTGCCATGGTATGGTATCTGTTCACCTCACATCTGCAGTCTCCACAGGGTATCTGCATTTGTGTGCCCACTGGTGCAAATATGTGGGTCTGCATTCTGATGGTCACTTCTGTCATTGTGTCATTGATGAATGTTGACGGTGTCAGCCCCCATGGGTGTTGTTTGTCTGCACATGGCCAAAGGTATGTCTTATTTGCACTGCAGTATTTGGCTCACCCAATTTATGTTGCAATGGGACACATACACTACTTTGCCACTGATGTGTTTTTGTTCTGTGACCAGGAATCATCCATGCAGTTTGGCAGTTGCACCTCTTTCTTTGTCAACACTTACCTTTTGGTCACTGTGATGATGGGGGTTTAGACCCCATTGCCACAATGTTCAAAATGTGCTTCAGCTATGGACCCCACACTTACATTTTGGTCACT